>JACXIV010000002.1:11316360-11560555 GCA_014737475.1 Bombus confusus | reverse complement strand
TCGAGGGATAGATGAAACGATGCAAACACCTAATTTAAGACCTTGCTTTAACGAGTTCTTGCCAAAAGTGGAATTCGTTGACGCGTCTTCTCGGAGGCTTTCGACTGCATTCTCCGCACAACTATCTAGTTCGATCTACAAATAAACCAGGAATCTGATTTATCTTTGCAAGCTTCTACCGTCTGCGACCGTACCACGAATCTGACATAATGAAAAGACAAAGTTAAAGGATAATATTATACGCGTGTTTTCTACGTTTGATCCACACATCGTATTACGAATCTTACACTTCGTAACCTAAGAGGTCGGTGAACCAGAAAATTATTTCTACCTGCACTACCTCCCATCTCGAACACGAAATTTCGCAAAAGACAATGACTGCGAAGAATTTCATGCGAGCGAAGATCACGCGGCGCGATTTCGTAGCTCGCGAAGTTCCAAAATTTACCGAGAAGACCATGCAGAATTCGAGTCTGCTAAGGAGTCGGCATTTCAAGCGCGTATCCGCTTCAACTCGACTGTCTGTCCTCTCGTGTGTCGCTTTCCGCTCGCGCCTCTGCCGGGATTTATGGGGATTTACACGAATTTATGTGCGTCCAGGGGACATGACGTATCCCTTTGGCCCGCTGGTCGCGCGCGCGCACTGGTACCAACACGAGGAACCAAGCGAACCAACGTTCCTGCCGGTTCGACCGGCGATCCATCATCGTAAAAAGTGTTTCTCTCCTCCTCGCGTTGCGGCACCGCTTGTGTAGATCTGGCTGGTCACGAGTCGACGGTTCGTCTGGGTCGTCGACGATCATCCGCCGATCGATCGATCGATCGTATCGCGTCGGTCAGGTCAGTACGATGTAAAAAGAATTCCACCTCGTCCTTTTCCGATCGCGAGCTTCTTTTGGCCTCGCGCCGCCTCCTCGCGATTTTTACCTCACGTGCACGAGATCTTTGCTCCCTTTTAGATCGCGTCGCTCGCTTCTTAGAGAATACTTTCGAGAATTCGGACAGAGTGCTTGCCTTTTCTGGATCTCGATAATTATCGTGAACTTTGGAACGAAGAAATGAAGTTGTTATTGATCATGTGGATGTTTGGGCGAAGACGATCGAAGAAGTTGGGGCGATTTAAACGTTGCATTTAATCGATTAGTAAGAAATTGTTTTTGAATGTCAGAATGTCTCGTAAGACACCGTTTTCAGTAGGCAAAATGTTTGTTAAGAAACTGTTTCCAATACGCAATTTCGATTTTTCATACGATTCTGCTGATCTTCTAATTTTGCAGTAGCAGCAAAACACTTGAAGCTAAAGTAACTTGATGCAAGAATATCATCGAATAAACAATATGTACATGGATCATTTAACACAACATAGTTGTAATAGTCGCTCTTCCTATTCTTCTCTTTTCACGCTCCAATTGCATCGACGAGTCAAAAAATGTCGATATCCTTTTGTCATTGCTTCTCAACGATATATCCATGTTTATATATTTACAATATTGCTCGGAGAATTAGGAAAGAAACGATTGTAAAAATCACGATAAATTACGAGTGACACAAGTTTGTAATATCTTATACCAGCTGTCTGAAAAATCATGGCTAAGAAGGTAAATGTAAAATTTGATTGAAATTGATGTCTCGACGTTCTTTCCGACCCAACCAAATTTTTCCTGCTGTCATTAGAAGTTTCTACGCGCTGCAGCGAATTTCGCGGATTTATTGTTGCGATCGTAAAACTGTCAGCCGATTCGCCTACGGGTAAATCACTCGAGGCGATGATCGAAGAAGAGAGAAGAGGAAAGAGATCTATCGGCGGCAACCGTGGCCCTTGAACGCGTGTCTCGTAAAACAGCCACCATCGAATGCTAATGGCGAGTAGCGTGGTTTTTATAGGGTCGATAATTTGGCCGAGGTCGAAGGTCGAAAGCTCGCTACGAGGATATACGAAGTGTGAAATATATTTAAACAACCCTCGTGACCGGTACTCGCTGCTGCCGATTATTTATTTCCCTTGCTCCCTCTATCTTTTCTTCTTGAAAATATTCCCGAGAAATTTATTTCCGCTAGCGAGGGAAATCTCGTTCTTAATTCAATGAACGATTCTCCCTGAGTCGATGGACAAGGCGATCGTATTATATTCTCACGTTCTTGAAACCTACTTCGGCACAGAGCAGAAGATTTCTCGTGATAGCGCCGTGAAAACGACACAATTGATTGCGGAATCTGTTGCATTGGTAACCGTAATTCGTTTAGATAGCGAGATCCGGTTGGTTATAGTTTGAAGAGGGTTCTTACAGAGCTTAACTTTCGGAGACCGTCTTTGGATAACGGAGAGGTTTTGGACAACGGGAAGTGGACCGGCTCGAAATACGTAATCAGCTGTTCCGAAATGCACATCCGCTCATCCGGTGGAGCGTGCGAACTTTTTCGCAGAAACGAGGTCGATGCTTCCAACAGGCAACGGAAGAATCCGTATTATCGATCTACTTGGTACGACTCGCAAATATCGTATATTTTATCTCGCGTTAGTTTAAGCTTCCCTCAATTTCAACCGTAAGTTCGTAAGACGAAAAATCTCTAAAAATCTTCGCAACTGCCCAAGTTTGCATTTCTTCGACGTGCCGCAGAAACTTCCAAATTTAACAAAGAATCGAGAGTATAGTTGTATTTAGTAAACTAAATACGATTCGGATCATCGTGTGGCCGATCGTCGAATGAGGTATGTTTCTAGGAAATTTCAAACACCTATTTTCTCCATTGAGTGTGCGTGGGATACCTAGTATATTTGTTTATTTTACATACTAAAAGCTCGCTCCACTAAGTGAATTTTAAGAACTGGCAGGAATCGAACGTCAACCAACTAACGAAGTAAAATGCCAGTGTAACTGTTGCAAGTGGAAATGGACAGAAAGTAACAGACAACCCCCACTAAACATTTAGTCTGCCTTAAATTCGGTAGAAACTGACGTACGCGGCGGACGCAGTAGAAAAAGAAAGGAAAGAGCAGACCTCCAAGACGAGAGTGCGCAGCGGTACGGCGCGGCGCGGCGTGAAGGAATTCGCGACGAGGAAGAGGTCGCGAGCCGAGGGCAGCCCGGAAACGCGATATATCCCGAGGGCTGTCTCTCTTGGTTCTCGCTTGATATCGGCCTGGGCCACCAATATTCGGCCTTTCCGGCTCGCGGGAACTTTGCGAAACTGCGCAAGCACGCCGCGCAATTTGATTCGGGGTGGCCCGGCTCTTTTCTCTTGGACTTACCAACATACGTACGCTTCTCGTAACGGTACGCTCTTGAACCTCGGGCCGAGGTAATTGGGTCCGTCTACAGCCACTTCCGGTTCAGCCGCTCGCTCAGAATCGGTACTTCATCAGGTACGAGAATCACGTCCACCGATATTCTTTCTTCCGCTACCTGGAAACGTAATATTGATGCTACAGGTTGATGATAATAATTTCGACGATATATTGATTGTCCCGAATGCGTTTTGTGATTGATTTATTTGATTATATTCAGTGTATTATAGAATTTGCTAAGATTCGAAGAGAATTATTTATTACGTAGGTACTTTCACAAAATGATACGCAATTGGATATGGTACGTATTTTAATTTGAACATTTATTATGGAGGAATTTGAAGAATGTATTGTGTGCGTTTTGCGAAATTTTCGGAAATTTCATTGACACCGTAATGAGAAACGATTATCGCGGTTACATCGGTAAAATTTCAAATCAATTCGGTGTATTTGACTTAATAATTTTACTCGATCGCGCATGCGTTGCAGTATGCGTTATTATTTTACGTGGACGAAATACTTTTTAATTTGTTACCTGGAGACGCAATTGATCTCGGAATAAACGAAGCAGGATCGATTAAATCGCAAGGTAAAATTAATTCGGTCATTCGGACACGGATATTAATCTGTCAAAATTGCGTAAAAGCCGGTACCCGGCTCGATATTATTTATAGCGTAGTAATTTGTCGGAGCGCGATTATCGAGGTTTTGTATATGTCCCGATTTCAATCAAAGGGAAAGGAGAGAGGTCGAAAGAATAAAAAGCATATTTCCATGCCCCACTATTTCCGTATGTAAATATTCAATAACTCTTGAAATCTGTGGCAATAAAAATCGTACTTCATGGACTAATATATTTTATACTTCGTATACCTACTGATACATTTTATCACTTTTACACTTATTCTTATACTTCGTACATTTCGTAATCGCATTTCGTCCCATTTTTCATGAAATTCGCGTTTATACCCAGGAAAAAGAAACAATTCCTACTCTAATGAATTTTAAAGCATCTATAAATCTACCAGCGACCAGAAACTCTTATTTATCCAGGATCGTATCGTTAAAATCAGCGCGTAACGTTTCATTTGCATATTAACCTGCTGGAGTAATCGAACGATTGTTTCTCCCATCTTTATTACCGTAACACAGAAGTACCGTTGGACGTGTCTGAACATTCACGGCGATACACAAGCGATTTATACAGCCAATAAATGAGACACGAAGAGATACAGAGAAGAAACACGTGTAAGACACGAACCGTGTACGATTCGATCGATCATTACGAATGAAAACGCAATGGTAACAGGTCAATTATATGGTATCAGGGTTCCTAGTATCTCTTATCGAAAGGATCGTTCGTTTGGCCATTTGTCGTCGGTCGATCCCGAGGCGGGTGTCCCGAAAAGGCGTTACACCGTGTCGCGTTTCAATCTCCCCTCGGATCTGAGAGAAGGAAGGATCCCGCGCGTGCATGTCTGGTATCTACAAATGGCAGAACAGTATCGTACGATCGATTCCTATAGCGGATCGTGCATGCTCGATTCCTCGAAGAACGGCCGCGACTACGTTTTCTCCCTCGCTTTCCACCAGCTGTGCGCCTCTCCCAGTTGGCTAACAGAGCGGAGGGAAAAATCCTCGACACAATGCCGGTGCTTCCCGGAAGGTTGCCAATGCCCGTAAGCATCGCATTAGAAAAATTGGCGGACATTGTTGTGACCGGTCATGCCGCTTCTAGGAATGCGTGTCTCGCAAATTGCCGACCTGTTGTCCCCGCACTGTCTCCCCGCCGACTATTCCTCGCCTTTTGTGCTGTCCTCTCCGTGGGATTCGATGGCCTTTTCTTCTTTAAACACAGATGCGTATGGTATTTAAGTTGGGCGATTCCTCGTTTTTTTTATATTCTATAAATTAGATGCGTAGTAAGCGAAGAAACGGTAAATGTAAGAAAGGAACACAGTGCGGACAAACAAACTGCGGACGTAAACGAACTAACCCAATATATCAATGAACATAATAACTATGTAACTATCTGAAACATTCCTTTGTGGTGTACCATTACCAACTTCTACATACAACGAAACGATACTCTATCATAATCCAAAGAACATCCGATACCAAGTACCGAACTATCCGAAAGCCTACTAAGACTGACGAAACAATTGTCGAAGAAATATCAGAAACTACCTCTTCGTATCTTTACCAACATCTCTCTCTTCCAAATTCTCGATATTAAGTCACAGGTATCTTCAAGTTCTTACTTTGCTTATTCCCTGCAATCGTCAATAGCAAGAAAGCTTCTTCTCAGCCCATATGTAATCTACCGAGCGGCTTCAGAGAACCGAGAAATAGAGAAATAGATTCGTCGCTGAGAAAAAGTTGCGGTCATCCGGTTTCCACGAAGAAATTAATGAAACACATCGAATAACGTTGCGTAGCGGTTAGAGCTTATCGCGAGGCTCATTACTTGGCCGGGGAACGAGCACGAGGACCGACCGGCGCGCCTATTAGATCTGTCGCGTATCTCTTCCGGCGAGCTAATAGACCGTCGAAGGTCGATTCCTGTCCGATTTCGCTGCCAATCAGCTCGCGGACCGAACGGTTCGCCGGTTGACACGACTAGGACGCCGGTGTCCGGTACGATGCTCGTCGTCGAGTGCGCGCGGATCGTAAATCGACGAGAGACAAGAGTGTCGCGGCGAGGCAGAGTCTTGCTCGTCAGCCAATCAACGGGACGAGCACCTCCGATAAGCGATAAATCACGCGGCTTTCGTTCCAACCGTTCCAGCCTGGAACCACGCGTGTTCCTCCAAGTGTTCTCCGCAATTAGTGTCAGCCCCCCTTCTGATCGATCGTTCCGCCGCGGATTCTTCGCCAACGACACACGGCCCTCCCTCCACGACTTCAACGACGCGACGGCATCCTGACCCACGCCAACGCCGCACCTCTGACGACTCTGTTCCTCGAACTCTTTACGATCGGTCATTTCTACGATCGCGGACAGGACACCTGCAAACGTGTCCCGGCTTCTTCTCCCCGTTTCGGCAGATTGAAACTATTGCATCGCCTCGGTACACAGCATGGGATCTCGAATGTTCTTCGAAGTTCTTGCGATACGAGAAGTAGACGACTGGCAGCGAAGGTCGAACGTTTTACGGATGTTACTGGAGATTCGACGACGTTGTTGATATTTCTGACTGGTATCCTGTGTAGAACTTCATCGATGATAAATTGACGACAGTCAAGAAATAATAATGGGGTATAATAAATAACAACAGACGATAATAAAATAGAGAGGTAGAAAATGTCGATATTTCTGGATACTGTACTTCGATATCTTTGTTCAACGTATGTCGATGTATGCCGACAGAGATCAAATATTTGTAGTTCTCTTTACGATATTTAACTGGTGCACCAAGTTATACGTGCACATAATAGGTACACTTTGTTACTGTTTGATCGCTTCGGTGACTGAAAAGCAAGCCTCATTAACTCCGTAGAAATTGATGACCTGATATTTGAGAAACTAAACACTGATCACGCATGCTGATATTAAAAAATGCAGAGTCAAAAAAATATAGAGCTACTCGGTTCCACTGCTGAGCAACTCGTTCTAATACGCCATATGTTTGCATTCTCGACAAGTTTACAATAAAAACTAGACCAATGCACGAGGTGAAACATCGCGGCAATAATTTACACCTTTACCTTATAATCGCTGCTAAATTCTCGACAGCGACGCACGCGCGCGTTCAGCGGCAATTACTCTCGGCTTTCGATATCGATCTAACGATACACGATGTTTTACACTTTTATACTTTCCATGCTTTCTTTCTCCTCTATTACAAGTTACATAATGCGATATGAAACATGGCCCGCTTGAAATATACTCCCGGCGCTTGTTTCTATTTACTCGCTACGTTCGGTACAGTAATAGAATCACGGAGTCCGTTCACCGATAAAGCAGTGTTGTAACGTGAAACGAAAGGGATCGATCTCACGGGCGGTGGAATAATTAAGGGAGCCGATCGATTGGGAAATCGATACGTCTAACGCAGAGACGAATCTCGAGCAGCGACTGTGCCGCCTAATTCCATATGTGGTAATTCACGATCGAGAATATATCTGTGGAACGCGATGTATCCGTCATGATCCTATCCATTACGCGGTGGCCCCGTCACAAACCATCCGTCTTGATCTATCGCGAACCGATCCAATAGAATTAGAAACCATAAACTGGAACCCAGGCCTGGCCTCTAATCGCGGACCTGTCTTCGATAAAATATCACTGAGATCCCCTGGCTAGGCGTATTATTGATTCAACGGCCGCCTGTAAATCTCCAGGCACACGACGAAATTAAGTCATCGTTTGATAAATCGTACCGATTCGCCGCGTCTTATTTTCGGGTCAGAAGGCCCGACGTTCGAATCGATTACACACGAATCTGTAACATTAATTTCTTGTGACGCTGTTGGGTGAAAGTACCTGCGCCGTACCGATTTTCGTGCCACTGCATCCTTCGTATATGTACATTTTTATTTTCCTTTTTATCTTTCGAATATTTTATCACTTATCCTACTAGAATATTCTGTAATCAGCCATGATCCATACTTCGTGAATTCATCTTCGAATTGATTTACGTAGACTACGAAAGTATATCTATTCGTCACCTAGCCTTACTATGCTCATGTTCAATCTTCTTGAATCTTTAGAATTTAGAATTCAGAAAAATCAATCTCTGCTGATCTGTGTGATATAAACAAAGTTAGAAGTTTCCGACCATTTAACTTCATTTATGAAGATTCGAAAGAGTAACTGTACAGGTGTAGCGGTCATCAGGTGGGTTTCATTTCCGTTGGTTTACGGTTCTCGTCGGAGGAAACGTTCTTCGAATAGCTTCACGAACCAACGCAATCCGTCGTTCGCGACAAGATTGTCAGACTTGCTGCTGTTTACTCATGAAGAAAGATGACACGATTCGACGGAAAGCTACCGTCGATCTAGTAAGAGGAAAGAAGCGTGACAACCATTAGAATTCCATCCCGATGAGAAGAACGTTTGAAATCTTCAAAGTGTGCTCTTACGATCACGCATGATCGTTTTCAACGTCGCTTTGATTCCTATACCCATTTTTGTTTGTTGTTTTTTAAAGATTATCTCGAATCTTACCATAGTATCGATATATCAATAACATGTCGGTCCATCGATTCTATACGACTTCTTCGTATCTGCTCACTTTGTTTATACGACAGAGTTGTTCACAATATCGATCGTCTAATTGTCTCTAGCAGTTCCTTGAAAAGAAATCAGAGAACGTAGTAGAGAATTTCATAAGGACACATCTGTCCATATTGGTATGTTAATTTAAATGCTACTCGAACGTACCATTTTCTTATTGCCTATCTTGTAGCGAGCAAAATGACGAATAAAAACATCAAGAATGAACGAAACAAACCAATAATAGGCAAGTATCATCTCCTAACCTGAGATTTCACTAACAGCTGCGTAACACGATAGTATGACAATTACACAAAATTCGATAAATCTCCGCTTGATAAGAAGAGAACAAAATCAAGACTGGGCTCATCTTCGTCGACGATCGGTTATCACATCTAAATTCCTCAAAACTCTACACAGAAGACTGCGAAGCCAAGTTCGACGATCCATATCGCATGCAATGGCTCTATGAAATCCATTGTTTTTCACTTTTTCCCCTATTTTTTTCTCCTTCCTTTTCTGCCCATTTCGCAAACGTACGGACGCGAACGAAGACCTTTTTCTCTGCCGCGGGCGCAATATCTCGACGTATTACGAATTACGAAGGAACCCGATGCCCAACTGGAGCTCCTCATGCCACTCCCACCATATAATCAGGCTTCTTGGCCCGCCACTGCTGGATGATGGCTTGCGCTCTCTTTCTGCCTCTTTCTTGCCCCCCCCCCCTCTGAACTCCCCCAACCACCCCGCGCGAACCCCTGTTTTTCTTTACGTCGTTTCCTTTCCTTTCGCGGCCACCTCGGCCTTCTCTTTTCTCTCCGGTGTGTACATCTTCACGCGCGGTAACCAATAAAAGCGGTTTCGGTAATGAGCGGTTGCTCGCATCTCCTGTTCGGGGCCCTTCGCCTCGAATGCTTTTACGCCCCTGAACGTAGAACCCTGCGGGCCATGCCGTGCGCGATCCGGCCGCTGGCTTCGATAATTTCCGGCTCCCGAAAGTGAAATTCGCTGACAGCGTCGATGGACGCTCTGCTGATCCTGTATTCTTTCAACGTCGCGTTTCTTCCACGAGTGTCTTGGTTCTGTTTTGCGTCTGCTTCGAAGGTTATCCTGAGGTAGGGTTTGAGTCACCTGAGCTTCGACGTCTTGAAATTTAATCTTCAACTTTGCACGCAATAATCGAATACATTTGCGTATTGGGACGCCGTCAGCGTTTGATACGATAAGGATAGGACGAGAAAATGCCGTGCAAATACTTTAGTTCGAAGAAAAATACGAAAAAGTGGAGGAAATAATTCGATCAGTGAGGAGATATTATATAAGAATCAACGAAATGAATAATAAAATAACTTCCACGAATGAATATACACACGCTATTGAATTGCGTATATAATTGCAATTGAAAACGTAAGTTAGTTGAAAAAACCTTTCTCCACTTAACAATGTATCCTTCATTCTTAGATATTTCTAAAAGATGATAGCTTCCTGTCATTTATTTTTTCTTAATTTTCTAGCGGAAGAGACTGAGACAGAGAATTGAAAATTATTCAGTCGTAAGTTTGAACTTGTTTGAAGTTGTCAGGATAATAAAGTTACATTGCTCGATACGTCTGATTATACAGTTCCTCGGTTGTAGTATTAACGACACGTTAAGCATAAACGATGAGTCTACGCGAAGCATTATAAAAGAAACCAACGCTATACTAACTGTAACTAATATCATACCAATGCGAACAAGGGCAAATACTTAACCTCAAAGTGAAATAAAAACACATGGTCTTAATAATACGTGGTTAGTTAAATACTTTTTAAATTTAAAAATTGTTTCCGTGCGTAAAGTGGTATATATAGCCTATAGTGCTATTGCCCTGCAGCCTTTAAATGATTATTTCATAATACTACACTGATCTCATAATAATACTACCTCTGATCGGGCCGTGTAGACGCTTCTGAACGTAACGATGCAAACAGGAGAGTGAGTCAGGAATGCGAACGAAATAATCTTCTTTCTTCCTACAAGATTCAACGCGAGTATCATGCATGAACGGATAAAAAGCACGTTTACTGCCTCTGCTACTAGTCGTTCGACGAAGACCTATATATTTTGCATTTATTGCAAGCGTAGTCCCAAAGAACTAGCTTGGAAATCGTTGCAATTGAAATTGAGTCGGGTAGTCTCAATTTTCTGATCTAGTAAACGATTAATTGAAAAGTCAAACGGCTTTAACCACGTTCATGTTAGGTGGAGCATGAGCCAATGAGTAATAACTCGACGCGAACGCAAGATAGATTGCCTTAAAAACACGAGCGCCGCACTCGACTGAGCAATATTTTCTGTTGCCCGCGGTTCGCTCGCCGTTTAAACCGAACGGTTTTAACAAATAGACTGTCAGACGAAAATTCAACGATGCTTCAACCATGACCGTAACGATTTTTCTACGCCTTCCGCTTTGTTTGACGTCAAAATTGAGTTTTTTGAACGGTACAACTTCTTATTGACCCCTTGACCGGATACCGCCAAGCCGCATATTACGTATCTGACAAAGTAACGTTCAAGTTGATCCAGAAATCAAGTACCTTTATCAATGGCAGATAATTACAATTGTAAGGGTTAAATTGCAATCCTTTTTGCAACGATTAATCGTGGAAAGAATTGCTTCGTATTAAATGGATATTAAAACTCCGGAAGATTTTATCGAGTACAACAAGCTCTAACCTTACCTTGTAATAATACGAAGGAAAAATACACAATCAGCTAAGGTTTCTCGAGACCTACCTCGATATCTTTTCGGAATATTTGCATCGAACGAAGGAAAACAATAAAATTGTAAAGACCCTATTGAAAAAGAAAAGGCCGCGCGTGATATTTCCAACAATAGTACATTAGCAAAATCCATCTCGGCTAAAGAAAAGGCAATCGAGTATAAGAAATTATGCATTGAACCATGTTCTACTTAAAAGGCGCTTAAAGCATAGAAATAAACATTTCCCGGAAGATCGGACTAAAAAGAATAGAGAGAGACAGAGAAAAGGGAGGGGAAGAGTAAGAGAACAAGACACGTTCCGTGACTCGTCCGAGGTGCACGAGGTTCATCGTGGACGGGCGCAACTCCTCGGAAGGAATATCGCGGGCGTATCACGATTCACGTATTATGGACGCAGTAATCCGATCCGGCCGGATTACCGGTGGAATCCACGGGAGGACGAGGTTTGACGTATCGCGCTGTACAAGGGAAAAATATCGTCCGCCTCCACAGAGCCGGTATCGAATGCTCCGATGCGGCTGTCCCGAAACACCTTACGGTTCTCGAATTACCGCCCTCGGGCCTTCTTAAGTACCCCAGAATCGAGTCCACGGAATGTCAATAAAAACAACGGGGCCACCGCAAGAAGTTTCGGCAGAGGTTGTGATGCAACCCACCATGCACGTTCCGCTTTGTACATATTTGGGATAAAGGTATGTTATCGAGGGGAGAGGATTTTTGACGTATGACTTGACAGAGGCGAGACGACGGTTCTAGGAAATGACAATTAGAGTACAGTGGAATTTCACTTAGATGAACTCGATTTAATTGCATCAAATGTTAGTGCTCCGATGGACTGTGGTTACCTGGAATAAGGGTGAACGATCACGAAACGATTCACAAAGGAAAATGATTTCATGATGACAAAAGTATAAGGTGACTCTAGGAAATGAGAATTGGGGTGTAGGGGAATTTTCGTTACTCCGCTGATCGAAAGATCGGAATTCTTATTATCTGAATGAAAAATTACAGTTTATTTTTAGATAGATTCGAATAGGTAAATAAAAGTGTACTGTAAATAGGTATGACTGAGAAGAAATAGGAAAGCAGAATAAGGTTGTATAGAAAATAGCGTGCTGTTGACGAGTACGCTATTCAATGGTATAGAGTATGCTAATCAAAGTATACCACACAAACGTTACACGATTATTTTACAAAGAAGCATAAAATATTTTTCTGCTAAATACATGCCCCTTAGAAGATATAGAAACGAGTCGTCGTATAATCGTCATCACGTATTCCGTATACATTAAACATGATAGCGGATGGTCATAATGGACAATTAAACCTCGGCAGAAAACATCAGTGTCAAAAAACTTGTGTTCTAACACGACGTTGAATAATTATCGGTTAATCGAAGAAATACGCTAGCACGAAAATACGATAGTAAAGGATGAATCCAACCTCGCTGAGCCACATACAAACATTTGTAAACGAACGCTATTGCCTAGCAAATGGAAATGAATTTTGACGCTCGTTGATATACATGCTGACGTGTATTTGAAGCGAAATGCAATAAGGGAGACAGTAGAATATTCGAATCGAACGATCCGCCGGGAGTCTACATTGGTTGTATGCTAATCTAATCCCGATAGAAGCCACAAAGTTACTATCGTCCTACGCTCGACGCTGGGTCATTGAATTCCATGGTGTTTCTTCATTATCTCATTGAATACTAACAGCTTGACGGTGTTTCCTCATCGGTCGTTCTTCCGCCTCCTTTGCATACGCCATAGACGATCGTGGATCGTAATGGCCTCTCTGTATTTACTCGTTAATTCTTCATATGCAAAGCGCGCCACACCTTGGAAAAATCGTCGCGAAAGGTCAGGAACTGGCCCGGAACGACTTTCCGTTGTCGCGATTCAACTCGTGGAAATCGAACGATCATTTGCATACGAAGTGACCTCGTGACTGGCAAGAGTACAATACCGCTCGACGAATTATGTTGAAAATCAATGAATTCGTAATTAAGTGCGTGCGAAGGTTGATTGTTTCGTTCTTATATAAGGTACTATAAAAAGTCAGACTTATGCTTTTGTGTCCTTTTTCTATCGAGTTGATGCAGATATTAATTTGTGTATTGATATACTGTAATTCTATTAACCGGTAAAAAACCAAATCATTGCAGCTGCGAGGCAAATAGTTAAGTCATTAGATCGTTCAACTCCGGAATCGAATATACCTTTTACAAACGTACTTCATCCGTAACTTATACCACGTACTATGATCTACGTGTAAAATAGACTCTAACAGAAACTAGTTGCATAATCTTACAATTGTCGATCATTCGTCTCTCTGCATATACAATAATTAATACAATAACCCGTTAACAATGAAGTTGCGTACTCCAAAAATATTATGTAATTTTGTAGATTTTTATTACACGACACTCGATAGATTTACTCGGAAAATATTCTTAAAAATCAACTACACCTATATATGTATATTTTTTTATTCAAATCCCTATGTAGAGAATCTATGAAAACCAAAGTTTCTTCTTACAATCCTCGAAATGAGATCATGGCGTCTAATACATCGATAGGTTAAATGTAACGTTAATATCGGAAAATTCGTAAAATTTCACGGTAAATTTTCTAACGCAAGATATCGACTTGTTCTCAAACGGTTCGCGACAAACAAAGAATTCGTCTATCGCGGGAAGAACGACATCGTTGCACGAAGAACACGTGAGTTTCGTACGTGTTCGTGTAATTCGTGACCAACCGTTACAAGGCCTTCCGTTGGACTCGCATCGTAGACTGTTACAACTATGTACAGAGGATGCACCGGCATTCGACCCCGAGAGATGCACTCGGTTGCACGCGAGGGACGATAGTTTCTCAGGTGACTGTGGCTCCCGGGAATTCATTCATGCACGGCCAGGGCCGCTACTGCCGGCTTTGCATACACGTCAATGGGATACCAGCTTCCGATGGATTTCATGCTGTCCATTTTTATTTCGTACAATTTACGATTTTTCTTGAGAACTAAATATTAGTGCGTGCCGAGAACGCGATCGAATCTTTTTAACTATTAGTTTTCTTAACCTAGACGTCCGCAGATCTTCTTACGTTCTTTAAATACAATTTCAACCTCTATCGGCGACTTAGATCGAACATATCGAGTAAATTCTGTATCGTGTGTTTGTTAATCATTTATTATTTTAACTGTCTAAATGGAATAATATTAAACACGAAAGGTACCGCGAAAGATTATAAAGTAGGTAAACAGATAAATTAGCTCGCAGTCATGCTCATGGAAGGATAATAAACATATCCGAATTAAAAAGATATTCGTAAGCGTTGGAGTTTTCTTAAAACGTTTCGTTTCGATAGTAGATTAATTACCAGTTTGAAAAACTACGTACTAAATAATGTAGAAGGATGGAAGTAAAATTTTTGTCTAATATTCCTGGAATAGTTGATATAATGATTTGCCAAGGGATCGTTATGAGATAATGGAATTGTTCTGGTGTTCCTGGCCTCAATTAATTCCCTGTACCTTACGATTCTCGCCCGTGCAGTCG
The DNA here is from genome assembly GCA_014737475.1 of Bombus confusus. Lineage (NCBI taxonomy): Eukaryota > Metazoa > Arthropoda > Insecta > Hymenoptera > Apidae > Bombus > Bombus confusus. Next base: position 11,545,718 of record JACXIV010000002.1, on the reverse strand, counting down.
GGCTATCGGTTGCACGATTCTTAAGGCGTATCCACACGCTCGGCTGCTTAAGGAAACTTGCGCGTGCCTCGTTCTTCTTCCCCTTCAATTAATGTCCACTCATTCTCAATTAATCCGCACTGTCTGTATCGATTATTGCATACCACTTGTCGCTCCGTGGATCAGTTTTACTGTTAAGGCTTGCCCTAACGAACCACCGTCGTAAAAAACCTGAACTTGACGTACCAATACGTCCGGCCGAAGTATAGATTCCGATGTTTTCTTGTCGTCAAGGCTTGTTCGACGAAACGGGCAAGGGAACCGATCCTATTCCCGTCAGCAAATTCGCGAAATTATCGCGTGTTCCGAGTACAACCGGGAGAACGTTGCGCAGGCGTGTTTCACATGAAAAGACCATCAATTCTCTCGCGAAATCGACTTTCTTCTCGTCGAACAATCATTTCGTGACATCGATTAACGATCGAAACTCAGATCGATTCTTTGTTCGAAACAACGTCACAGCAAATTCTGATACTTTACAAATTGTATTTGTTTTTTTATAATCTGCGGTTCTAATAGGGATGATGCGGAAACGGGACAATTTTAGTCGCCGACATTGAGAGACGATCATAGAAAACACATCGATTCAGCCAGGCTAAAGTTACAGTTATTTTACACTCACTTTGTAAAGTTGAATTACGATTAACCTTTGCACGGCGAATACTGAATCATTTTTCTCTGCAGCACGCAATGAATTATTTTATAGATGCTGGTACCGTTGAAAAGTATTTCGCGAAAATAATAAAATTCAAATTTAACGTGAACAGTCCGTCCACAGTGTCTACGTTGCATTTTCGATGGTAGGTGAAAGTAATCCTGTCGTGATTCTAGATTTGCCATCGAATGGTAAAATATCTCCTGTAATCTCCACTAATCCGCTTGTTCTGTTGCGCGACGACATTCTGTAGCCCGTAACAATGAAGAATCCATAAACGTGTATGGAATATCGATGAAAAAGCAAGTGGCCATGATCGTTCAAGACCACGATAGGATCACGAGAAGACGTGGCGCGGTCGGGTTGCGTCACTTCGGGCTACGTAAACAGCAGGTGACTGATTCGACGAATCGGGCAGTCGTATTTTTACGAAGCCGACCGTCGACCTGACGAGCGAAATAATTCATCCCTGAAAAGGTTAATCGCAGCGGGACTCGAGCTTCTTTCGCTTCCGGCGAGAGGGTCCGCGAGTGGAAGAGAGGAAAAACGAGCAGCAAGCAAGCAAGGGTCAGTGCAAACGTAGCTGCGGCAACGGCAGAAGAACCAGAAGAAGAAGAAGAAGAAGAGAAGGAAGGAGAACGAGGAGGAGGTGGTGGAGGAAGGTGGAGCAAAGACTCGAAAGTTTTCGGTATTTCGCTCACGCACGCTCGCACGCAAGCACGCACGCACTCGCTCACGCAACAAGAACGTTTCGCAAAAGCCACGATCTGCTCTACGACGGAATTGCTCTTATTCGGCACCGAGGCTGCGCTATAGTACGGCCACGTTTCGACCCAGTGCCTTTATTCCAAGCCAGATAAACGGTTGTCGATTAATCGCGAAATTCCATTCTGCCTTTTACTTGGACGCGATGTGGCTCATCGCGATGGAATCCAGGCGAATAATTAAATTCGAAGGAGAAAGAGTTCACGTTCGTCGATGAGAAATATGTATCTGTGTATAGCGGAACGTGGATCGCGTTGCAACCACCGCACCAGCAGCAGATTCATAGAATTAATGGACGCCGAGACTGGACTTCTTGTTTCGTAGTTCTGTATTGCGAGGGCACTTCATTAGTCAGTTTGTCCGGGCACTTTTTAGATCCGATCGGTAGATGAGTGTATTACAATTTATATGACGGTAGCCTGGTAGCTAAGTAAGAACGAGACACTTCTACAAATGATCGCGCGACTCCCCTTTTATAGAACTCACCCTCGTAGACGCGCATAACACGATCTTTTAAACCCTCTCGGGCACTTAATATCGCTTCATTTTTAAATATCCTACACCACATTCCTTCGCTTTTGCTGTGTTAAATTGCCAGCTTTTATGAATGGAACACCGCGCCTGAATCTTTTAAATTCTATACAAGTTGCGAATGAGAAAGAAAAAACCGTCTCGATCACCGTATAAAGAACGATACGAAGATCCATAGATTTAAGAACAATTAAACACTTTATCAAACGATGTATGCACCGTTCCTTCCGATGGCTTTGATCGTTGGCAGCAGAGAACTTGACTTTTCATGGGTTGCGAATACGGATATTTTATCTTCCACTCATTTACTATAATTTAGTTGTATAAATATCTTGATATGTTAAAATCACAGTTATGCTTTTATAGATTCCATGCGTTATCGCAACCGCGTAAATACAAGGATCATAATTTTAACCTCGCTTATCACGAAACGCGACTATTAAAATTTCAGCAATATCAGATAAGAGTTTTATTTGTTGCAAATTAAAATCGTCTTGTACGAACAGATCTACTATATCCATAGATTCTCGAACACGCTATTAACTGTCTGAAGACTCTGATATTTCACATGCGAATGAGTAAGATTCAACAAAGGGCGGCTGATTCGCGCTGCGAAAAGTCAGCGCTATCATAAAGTAGCATTATGATCGCGATAACGGTGCATCGAAAGTCGCAATGCCAAGCAAATTAACGGGAGATACCGGAACGGGGTAATTTAGATTAGGAGCGCCGCGAGGCCGCGCAATTAAACATAAAATACCGGCGCTCGCTGGAATTTCAAGCTAATAAGTAATAAGAGACGATAAGGGAGGGCCGTCGGCTCGTACATCAGATCGAACCCACGCACCGCGGAGCAATTTCATTTCCAACGCGCGGCACGTACGAACAGATTATCAGAATGTTGCGGCCAGCATCTCGTGGCTACGATCTCTTTCCATCTCTCTTGTGTCCCTCGCTCTCTTTCGCTCTCGCTACATGTGCTATCCGGGCTGAATATCGTTTCGCGTGATACAACCGCGACCAAACGGATCTACGGTCACCTGTTGCGCCGCCGTGAAATCTATTTCGGAAATTGAAATCGCGTGGAATTACGTCAGGGTTGGTTCAACTCTGGACTTATCGAGAATCAACTGTCCTTCGGAGTGAGATTTGCTATTGCATACGTACGGTTTCTGATTCTTGCGATTAATTAGTACACTGGTACACGCGAGGAATCGCCTTCTTCAGATAAAACCTTAACTACGTATGACTTTTTCCAAATACGAAGATCATAAGTGAAAGATATGATAAACCTTATTTATCGTCTTTTATAGAAGAACGTTTGAAATTTTTAAATTTGTTAGTAACCGACCCCACGTAAGAAGTATGTGTGAATGAATTTTGCGATTAAATACGTATTTTTGTCATTCCCTTCGGCGCTTAAAATATATCAAGAACTTTAGTTACATACGTAGTCTAATATTAACGAAGTTGAGTTAACATAGCAACTGAATTAATATTATTCGTTTCTTACGAAACATCGTGGAATTACCAGCTATTTTCAAAAGACAGCAATGATCTGATTATTCTTATCTGAACAGAGTATTTAATAGCTTCTACATCGTGTTTAAATTTCAACTCTAAAACTAATTAAATGACGAATCTGTTTATGTGTAGTGTTTAATATTCAGCAGCAGCTGTAAATGAAATACAATGTTACGGAAAGACTCGATAGTTAATGAGATTTGTAAGTTTCCACTGTTTCTGAATCATCGATCGAGAGAAGGAAGCTACGTAGACGCTGAGGCGAGAACATCATTGACATCCACGTGTTTGCAAACAAGACTCGGCAAGGTTATCGTTTCATCAGCATACATAAGGATTCTACTTACACGCCACGCCTAAAACACGAATATTACTTCGATTTTTAGAAAACGACCGAATGTGAAAATTACACCTTCATGTCTGGAACACATCCAGATAACTTATTTTCTTGGCATCTTAATAAACGTAACTCAACGAATCGTTTAACATAAATAGCAGACTAAAATCTAATTAGACCGACTTTAATCCCTTATGTGTGCACACTGATGTCAGGAAGCTTGTTAACTTTCTTATTTTCTTTCGTTTATCGAAACCAATCTCGCCAAGGGATCTATAAAAAGTTATACGTATAATTTACACCCGCTGAATACACCGCGCATCACGCACAACCATAAACATACGATCAAGAAACCAACAAGAATCAACGACGCATTATTGAAAATCAGAGCTCAACAGACCACGTAGAACGTTATAAAGTGAACGAACAGAACCATGGTCGATCCCTGGGATTTAATCAGAGAGCGAGTTTCGATAAACTCGGCTCGAGGATCGGACGTTCGCATAGATTCGCGGGATCCCTTGCTATTTGCTAAGAGAAGAGAGAGAGAGAAAAAAAAAGAATAAGTTCCAGCACACGATACGGGTTTAGGAGCGCGAAGCACACTCTCGGTAGTCTCTCACCTGTTGCGGTGTGCTCGTCGTACCACAGGTGGGGCCGTGGGTGGGAGTGCTCCAGGTAAGAGGCTGCAGTTTGATAAAGAGGAAGATACCCTTCCTCCGGTGCTGCAGCTCCACAACGAAGAACGAAGAGGAGAAAGGGAGAAGGAGAAGGAGCGAGTGCCGCAGAGGGCTCACTTTTACCCGCGCGCGAGGGGAAAAGAGTCCACGGAGGCTGCCAGGCTGGCTGGCACGCTACGTGAGCGGCATGCACGCACATCCTCTCCTCTGCTTCATCCCCGGCTTCTTCGATCGCTGTTCTCCCTACCTGTTTCATGTTCTTCCTCTTTATTCTTCCTCCCTTTCTATCCTCCTTTCTACCAAAGGCTCTGGTCCATGGTCTGTTGACTCACCCGCACCACGCCATCGTACCGGCGCTCACCCGTATACCTCCAGCCAGACCTCGACGATGCTCGAGAGTTTGGATAGCGAGGAAAAAACGAAAGCTATCGTGAATCGAAGGGAGGTAATTAATTGGCCGAAGGTTAATACGCAACGCTATCTCGATTGACCCGTCTCTTCTTCGAGCGAAGGAGAGTAGGTAGAGAGTAGCGAGCGTAGGTGGGTCCGTAGAATGGATCGAGCGCGGTGAGCCTGGAGAACTTCCGATCGGGAAACTAATTTCCTCTATAGACGAAGAGTAGCCCCTCGCGGTTGTGTGTAAATACGTACGTATATAATAAATACGTAGGATCGTGGCGTGGTAAACAATCGACAGAGGTTAATTCAATTCGGATATCGCGATCGACCTTGCGCGAACGCGTAGGCGTTTAAAAGGCAGGGATACGACCTTACGAGCTATGACGGGATAATTCAATAAACGTAGGACCGATCGGCTCACGATCGAGGATTTCGAGGGCGGCGCGGTCCTCGTGGACAATATCGGGGGTCCGATGAACACGAAATGAAATTCAGCGGAATTAATAACCTCCGCGCACGTAGGTATCACGGAGGCCTCGGAATTTATTAGTAGCCGCGGTCGTTGCACGGTGTTCGAGCTCGAGATTACTAATAATAAAACTGCTAATGATATACTCACTGCGAGACAACCGGTACTTGTAGTCGGTCAAAGTACCACCGAACTTATAAACGGCACCGATCCATAACCATAAATAATACCTAAGGCCACGTTCACTGTGTTCGTGCGATCGGCGAAATAAATTGCGAGGCCGGAGCTCGCGCGGCAGCGCGCGCACGCACGCGGGCCGCCCTCACGATCCAGCACGCGTGTACCCGCGCACCTGCACCTACGCCCTGGTGATACTTTAGACTCGCCCTTTTTTCCAACTCGCGTCCACCGCGAGCCTCGCAAGACCGAGTACCGACCAAAGTAGATAAATCGGAATGAGGCGTTTATATACGGTCACGAGACCTGAGATACATACGTCGCGAATCCTCGCTGCACTACCAGCGATCTAACCCTGTCCAAAGATGATAAAAACGCCTGCCACGCTGCCTTTCGCTCCCACGATGTTCATATCGCGAGATATTTTACGCGTGGATACTCGAATCGATGTAACGAGATGACAGACTGTTTATTCGAGGCGAGAATTTTTGTTTACGTTACGTTTGGAAATACAACGAAATATGATAGCACGAGTGTAATTGGTTCTGAAACGGTTCATTCATCGTAGTATTTATTGCGATATGTTCGTTCTCGTATAAGAATAAATCTTGACGATTATAAAACGTTACGATATCCTGATTTCGTTAGTAGAAACATCGATAAAAATGTAGCTGTAGCATTATTCATTGCGGTATACCACAGTGTAATGTTATTTTTCCTGCGTTTGGTATCCTAAATCGGAGGTATTAATTAAGTTTATTATTGCTGTTTATTATTCATATATAGTTACATTCGCCTAAGCAAAAGATTACCGTTGAACGTGATTAACGCTGTCAGAAATCGCGAAATAATATTATCCCTCCAGCAGAATGATAGATACATCCGGATTACAGCTTGTCAAAAGAATGAATACGATTCTTCGAATGACCAAGCAAGATTTCTTAAAATAATAGAACGTCCAAGAACAGTAGCGTATATTCCAAACACGCTGCAATAAACACACCTATTTGAATCATTAACCTGGCAAGCAAGTTGCGCTATCAAAGAAGTCTAACAAGAACGCGTGATCGATGCATCCCTTTCTTGCGTAAATACGAAACTCGCGGAATGGCACAGCGGAAACGGTAAGCATCGATTCACCTGCAGCAGAGAGACGTAGCAGCGACCAATCATCGAGCACAGACACGATCACGCTTTCCACTAATTACGAGAGCTAATCCCGTGTTGCGGCTGGAGATGAGTCACGCCTTTCGCGAGCTCGTGATTACCAGGCTTTGCTCGAGGCGTTCGCTACCCGGCAGCTCCTAAGTTACACGTCGCACCCGGAGGCTCGAGGATAAATCGAAAGAAATCACGAGCCGCCGCGGCGATACGTCACGCGTGCCGTCCCTGAGACTCGCAACTACCACCCTTTCTCCAAGGGAGACGCACACGCCACAGAGACCACAGAGTAGCTCGCGGTGGTGGCTGTCGGTTAATTAAAGTTTCATCGAATATATAACGCGATTGATTCATAATCGTAAATAACCAAGGTAGGCCGCGTTCCTGCGTTCTAACTAATTACACGAAACGGGGCGCAAATCGTGGCGCGACACCTGCGGTCGCATCTGCGCCCCGAAGGTGGTGGCAGACATGGACTTCCTTTTAAAGAGTGCCAGTCGGCCGGGAGCGGCCGACAAAGTAGATAAATCAACGAAGACGATCACGACTCGGCGATAGGAACTCTTATCGCGATACACGTATCGCCGTGTGGAAAAAGTCCCGGCGGTGGACACGCGAGTCGCGAGGCGATGCGACGCGACGCGACTAAGAACATCATCCTCGCGGCTCGTAACACGGCGCTCGCTGTCGCAAGACAAATCCTCTGGCAACATAAAACGCGATGCTTATGCGCGACGAACCGTGCCCCGCGGCGTTGGCACCCCACGGCCAACGGGGAATTAATTCGAACGGCCGAGTCGATGTAATTAATAATTAACCGAATGCTTAATTAGTAAGGGAGCATTCCGACCAATTAGACCGACCGGCGCGGGATGAAGATGTGACTGTCCTTACGTCCCACTGGGAAAGAAGATCGTGCCACTCGGCTTCTCTCCTCCGCCATGGACGTGCACGTCCGCCCCATCCCTTCCTGCCGCGCTGAATCTTCCGACGTTTCGTGGCGTGTAATTGCTGCCTCTTAATTGCACTGCTGTGGAACTTGGCATCCAACGGCAGCTCGACCCGCTGCCTCTCAACCTCCATACCGATGTATCTGCGAGCCTGTGCATTTATGTTGTTTGTGGTTGCTTGGCGTGATCGTGTTTGACGCAGGTTTTGAGTATTAATTGTATTATAATAGAAATCGTTGGAAATTCTTGCAAGCATTCGCGTGGCTCGCTTAGTTTTATAGCCAAGTAAAGAGAAACTCACTCTCAGTTTTATACGCGGTAGTTTATACGTATTGGATCGTTTGTAAAAACCGTTTATGAATATATTACGCGTGTTATCTGAAATATTTTGCATTAGCATTATAATTGTTACGCGATTATGTCGAAACAAACCTGAAAACGTACATAGTAACTACGAGATACGTTAAATACACAAAAATTAACTACGTAATACCAATTACAGGCGAGTTTATATCCAATAATAATTAATGTGGCAACTTATTCCTAGCAAAATTTCTTAATAACATGGCAATTAACACAGATTTGTTCTCCTATACCGTTATTACGCGAAACCACACAGAATACCTGCATCGAAATATTCTCCATATATTCACAGAAACCTGGAATTTAAATCTCGACAATCAAAATTCGTTGTATCATATGCGTATCATCGACAACACTAACTTGATCTAATTTCTCGATGGATTTTCGGACAAATAAAACGAAGATCACGTGGCTGTGACTGTAACAAAATTTTCAACAGGAACGTTCGTCGTGAATCAGTCATCCGCGAATAATAGCTCGCAAAGGATGGCAAGAAAAGTCACCGGTTGTTGATTTATCGCGTCGCGGATCAACGTTGTCGATACAACCACAGCGTGAAGCCTAATAGTTTGTATCGTAGACATAGGTAGCCTCGACGAGGACCGAGTAGTCCGTGTAAGTTATAGTTTAATACGGCATATGCTAATCCAGATTGATAAAATAGCGGTCGACCGGTCGTAAATCTCGACCGGTGGACCTACGCTGGCGATTGGACCAGCGACGCCTCTTACGAAAGCCTTGAAAGCCTTCGTATCTCACCCTCCGCGTAATCGAACGAAGCATTGATATCCCGTCGTGTCGCTTAGAACCGAGATAATTGGTACAATGGTCGTGCAATCGTTTTTGTTTCTTGTATCGGGCGAATAAAGTCAGAGTCGATAAATGAAAGAAAAAATAAAAACCAGCCGGGGAATAGCAAAAAATGATTTTCAGCGGTTCGGGCGGAGAACAGGAATATTAAACTGGGAAGTCGCGTAGGCTGGTTTTTCTCGCTTCGACGATTCGGAACCATTGAAGCGGTAATGGTTTATCGAACGACTTTCCGCCAGCTGAGATTGATGCGGAGGGCATAAGATTATTGGAAAACGCGTTCGTTAAAATTCCTTCGAGTCGGTGCGGTAGCTTGAATTGCTCTCAGTAAGAAAGAATTCGTATTTGTACTAAATTGGCGTATTGTTGCGTACGGAATATCGATAGGTTTAACGGATCGTTCGAGTATAAAAATTCATGCGTCGATGTCCGACAAGTTCTGTCTTGCAGATTTCCATGCAATCGAAGGCATAAATCTTCCCTTGTCTTTTGTAAATTCTTCGAACTTGAGTCAAGCTGGTAGAATTGGCAAATAACAGTGGAGGTTGAAGGTGAAGTACTGTATGCGGGAGAAGCATATAGTCGTAAGTCTTCGATTTTTTACCGACGATTCCATCTACTGTCAGCTATACGCCATATTTTATCGACTATACGAAGAATTACAACTCTATAGTCATCGTATCCCGTATAATTTAGCCAAAGGGCCTTCAAACTAGCAAGAAAAAAAAAAGCAAACCTATTTAAAAGCCAAGAAACAAAGCGAACTAAAACACCTTATTCGCTATCAGCCCAACGAGGATCGTAAAAGTCTCCTCCGTAATCTTCTGTAAGTATCTCGACTTTCCAAAGTTCGACAGATCGAACACGTCGAAAACAAGCGTTCCGTTTCTGCGTATCCTTGAAAGAGACGCGTACGAGGGTTACTGCACCGCGAGGGAAAGCAGGACCGGACGTTGGTAGCCGAAGAGTAGCCCCTGTGGTAGCAGCGAAGTGGTAGCCCAAGGCTACTAGAAGATTGCCGGCAGACAGGTGGGTGAGGCGAAGGATGGCTGAAGTAAAAGGCAAGAGAGGATGGTGTTGTGTACCCCTCCGCCCTTCCTCTCCTCTTCTTTGTCCTCGTCTTCATCATCATCATCATCATCATCATCTTCTTCTTCTTCTTCTTCTCTTCTTCGTCTTCTTCTTCTTCTTCTGCCTCTCCTTTCGGGGCTCCTTTTCTCGGGGCCCACTTAGCCGCACGCGAGACTTCCAGTGCTCGAATAGAAGCCGTGTGTTCCCCGCGGTCTCCTTCCCCTCCTGTACGCTTTTTTCTTTCTCTTCTCGCACTCGACTTGCAGCGCCCTGGGGGCGCGAGAAAGCTACGAACGCCACACAGGGACTGTTGCGGAGGAGGAGAAAGACGTTGAAGAGGAAGAGAACGATGTGATGAAGGAAGGAAGAGGGAAGGTTGACGCGAAGAGTGGTGGAAGAAGAGACAAGCGAGGATCGTAGCGACGAAGAGAAGCGGGTAGGGTGCATTAATCATAGATTTATTCGAACGGGAAGCCCCGAAATTGCCCGATTACGGCGTTACACGTCGCGCTCATAGGAAGAAAGAGAGGCACGTCACGACTCTTGCTCTTCGTTTGACGGCGAACGAGATCGAGGAAGGGAGACTCGCGATGGAAAGAAGAAAAATGGACGCGATGGAAGCTGAGGAAAGAGGGAAAGAGAAAGACAGAAGAGTGAACGAGCGAGCAAGGGAAGGGTGAAAAGGAAGGGAACAGTGACGGGGGCCCCAGTTGTAAAACCGACGTTGCGAGACGTAGGCGATGCACCGAGCAATCGACCGACTCCTCTTGGCTCTGGCAATGGAGCACCGGGGCCGTTCCTCTTTTGAGGGTGGCAATTTGCGGTAATATCGCCAACGACGAGGTAGCGCCCATAATGGGGCCCCAGGGCCCCCACCGGTAGAACGTGTAACTCGGCCCTCGCCTCTGCCCCGCGGCGCTCGACTCTTCTTTTCCCGAGGGGAACCTGCTTTTCGATGACAACCGATCACGATCGGGATCGTTTCGAGCGCGAGCCCGACCCTTCTCCTTCGCTTGTCTTTTACTCCATCTCTCTTCCTATCTATCCCCATCTCTTCGCGATGTGGTTGTTGTAACGTGCAAAAAACCATCGCGTTTCATTCCACCTTCCTTTCCATCCGTTTTCGCCTCGAAACGCGAGCGTTTATGGAACGCCTGAGAAATTGTACATTCAGGCTCGCACGACGCCACGGAAACAGTGATCGAAGGATCTTTTGCCTTGCATGCTGGTAGTTAAACGCGTTCTGCATCCTCATGGGCGTAAAAATAAATAAGAAGAAATAGAAGCTGAGAATGAATCGCGTTTACACGTCGGTATACGTTAACGCATTCGTAGACCCGACGATTACTCTTTGAAAAATACACGAAACAGAAATACATCTTCTTCTAGCTGTTCGATAGAGCCATATTTCCCTGTTTGTTCAGCGTTCGCGTAGTTTCACCGTACGGGCTATCCGGCTGTCGACACCGACATGATTCATTGTTTAAATAAGAAGTAACAGCGCGTAGGAATTTTCATGTACGCCCTGTGGCCGACCATTCGAATAATCGACACGCTTCAGAGAGCTGAAACAGTCGGCAGCAATTATCGAGCCTCTCGCAGCAGTCTAGTCTAATCGGTCGTATGCCGTGGCACGACGAAAGGAATCGTTTGTTCTGCATCGCGGACTCCTGGAAGTCTCAACCTGTTCAGGTGAGACGGTATCGCGGCTGCCACAGCCTTGCCCTGAGCTATACACGGTATATAAACTCTCTTCGAACGGGTTCTTCCCCTCGGTTACGGCTCTTCATCGACCGGAGAAGTCTTACTCCGCGTCTGACCCGGACTATCCGCATCGAGAATCGTGCATTCTCCGCCTCATCAGCCTTCACCTTTCATTCATGATCTTCGTTCCTCCGCATCACGCCCGTACGTCTTGCTCCGCGTCATAATTTATACGTTGTTAACTCGAAATACACAACGTCCCTTTCTTCTTCTTCCTTCGTTTTCTTTCTTCTTTTTCCGGGTTCCTTCTTTAAGTTGCCCTTATCCGCTGCTGTTGAAGAGATCCTTTTTATCCAAACGCGAGTAAGGTATTTCTCGGTAGATATATTTGCAGATAGATATTCAATGTTTAAGACAGGATGATTCGAATTGATTATGGAATGGAATATTCGAAGAGTCGAACGAAGAGTATGATAAATCATTATATAAAATTATTCCATGCACTTTTTTGTAACGCGGCGAAAGTATGACGATACTCACAAAATGCGATAGATGTCTCGGAATAGCGCGTGAGATAAATTTTTTGTAATAAATGTATTGTAATAAATGTATTGCACAGAATATCGCATCGCTCGTAATAGAGATACCATTTGATTTTGCTTTTAATTCGATACAATATCCTTGAATTTTCTATCGATACGAATTGAAAAAGTCATCAGGCGTAATTACCGCGTACAGGAGGTTTTTGTCGTTAATTCTAGCAGTCGCGTGCATCGTGTATTTTAATTATCCGATGTCTGAGAGTTTTAGTTAATTGAAAAGAGCACGAGACCCCCTTTCCTTGGAAGGGGCGTTGCACGTGCATCGAAGAACACGCGTAATACCGTATCGATAACGAGGCATTAAATCGACAATTTTATTCGCCCATATCGATATCTTCCACTCAGCAGCGTCGAAAGGGAAAGCTCAAAATGGAAAACACATGACCAATTAACATCCGAAGTTTCTAGTAAAAACGATGGAACGGGGATTAATGTCATTGGCAATAAATTTCAAACAGAGTCATCGGATTCGATATTATCGAGCTTGTGCAAAATTACGATTATTCCAAACTCCCGCAGAATATTATCTTCTCATTGGCATTTTTATAACTGTTTAATTATCGTGCACTCGAATAGATGCCTATTAAATTCCCTCGCTCGTCATTTTCACTTTTTACTCGGGTTTAATGTCGTTGCTCTCTATCTGCCGTATTTATCTTCGGTTTAATTGCCGCTATAGAAGCTGTGCCTCGCGGCTACGACCACGTGAATCACCAAACGAATCGTCGAAAAGAGAAGCTCGTCGCCCGTTTTCTTACTCGTGCGTCGATCCGACTCGCGTATCGAACTGACTCGCTCATTGCGAAACAAGAGAGCCTCTCGTGTGGAACAAATAGCGTCGATCGCTCTCTTCTCGGACCAGTTTCAGTTACGATACGCCTCGATCGAGGAAACATCCAGTCCGACGTAAACCGCAAGGGTAGTATTGCAACTCGAAAGGAAGAAAAAACATTCGCGATTATCATCCTTTCTTCGTGACTTTTTAAACTTTCTTCGGATATGGAGAGATATATTTTGTTACGAAGAAAAAGTGAACTTGTATTATAAATGTGTACAAGAAGAGATACTTTAGAATAGGCTAAAATTCTAAATTGCGAATTGGAGAATTTTTATCTACTTTTTTCTACGGTATGTTCATTGAATTTCTGGAAATTTGAGTTTTGGAATTTCTGAAATCTCAACAATTATCTCAAAGTCAATTCTCATCATAGTTTTACACAGATGACATTTTGTTATTCGAATTGCTTCGTTTGTGTTTGCGTGGTTGTATCAAGACGTTCATAGTAGCAATACATATTCTTCGCGTCGAAAAAATCACCCAACTTCTTCAAACGCCAAGACACACGTTTTACGAAAAACGTGACGAGAAGTTGTATTTGATTGTATTTGAGACTGAGTTTGTACTGTAGAAAATACAAAGGTGTGCTAGGAAGAGAAAAATGCAAAAATTTCAAGGTCAAGGCCAGCAAAGGGAACATTCCCGTATGATGAAAGGTATCCTCGAGATATTGGTGGCCCCCGCTGGTCAGGGGCCTTATGAAACCCCATACCACACGGAAGACCCGCCGGCGAAACATCTTGCTGAAGACATTACTTATGGCAGTAATCGGGCTCTTGGCCACTAAGAGGTGATAAATTCAACGGGTTACATCTGACTGGCTCGCGTGAACGTACGGCAAGCAATGGGTAACTTATGGATGGATTTCCTGACGAATGATCCGAAGACCTCTTCCTCGTGTCTTCGTATTACATCCCGACAATTTCGATCTCGAGCTTCTACCTGCGCTTACTTCAATATTTTGCGGTTTGCAGAAGACTATCATTTGGTAAATAGTTGTTTAGACCTATACAGTTGCTAAACTGTACATATATATGTATATGTGTAATATTTCTTATATCGTGAAGAATTAAATGAAAAACTTTGTGAAAACTGTCCGGTTTTATTAAACTAGTAAGTGTCTAGTTACATAACAGCAAGAGATATTAATATGTATAGCTATTGACTCTTTCCTTTTTCAACGAAAGTTGAAACCCGATCCAAGTAATTAATTGCAAATCACAGTGTATTTCTTGTAAGACAATTTTTACTATCATTGCCGTACAATCTGCTAAATATAACAACCTGTTGACTAAGAATGTTCATAATTGTCGCGCATTTGCATCGCATACTTGAGGCACTCGAAACATTACAAAATGCCGACGAAAACGAGGGCAATCAATGAACCAATAAATTTCTGATTGACGTAATTCGACGGAAGCCAAACATCGTGCTGATTTGAATTTTGTCTACTTTGTCTATTAATTATTCACGAATGTTGATCTATGCGCATAACTTATTGATAGTGACATTTGGAAAATCTTTGGTCCTTGCTTTCACTTTTCTAAAAATATCACTGATAATCTAGGCAATTTCAATTTCTTCAGACATCCAAATCATCATCTTATCGATTCCCTAAACCTTCAAATCTTCAAATATCCAATGTTTAAATTTCCGAACTAAGAATAGTCCAAAATGTCCTTCTTCCAGAAATCTGGCAATTTCCAATCTTTCTTTCATTCTGTTTAATTCCACTCGGGAATTTCTAATCTCCGCAAGCTAACCATCGCACGCATTTCTCACGCGCATCGCACGCGTTTCACAGATCGCGTTGCTACACCTCAATACCAAGGCGAAGTACAAGAAACTGTTTAATCTTTCAAACATAACTCAGCCAGTGCCCTTTCAAAGTTTCAAGTACGAACGTGTTACACGTCCGGAGAGGCAGTTCCAGCCGCGATCCTTACATCCTCGACGCGATCCACCCCCGCAATCGGCCGGCCGTGTATCCTAAAACGGGAGCTGTCCATCGTTGTTACGATTAATCTTGGTCGGTCGTAAGGCACAACCGTTATCGTGCATCCAGCCAGCGACTGGTAGCTGAGAGGTGTTTCGTGCCGATCCGCCGCTAAGATACCACCGCTTGCCTGCCTAGACACGGGCGGATATCTGGTAGGCGTGATAGACCGGCTGTTATGCTCGCTAGACGTTCGAGACTCTGGCTACTGGACAGTACTTGTCCCTGACGAGGCCATACTTCCGTGTACGAAGTTCCCGGAAAACGGCACTTTATAGACGCTATCCTACGAGTTATTTCGCGAAGGAAATCTGCCTGCGGCCATATCTATTTCTGCTTTCAAGAAGGAAATTCTGTGCGAAGGATCCATCCATTCGTCGAGATCCCGTCGACGTGGATTTATAGATCCTTAAATGGAATACGAATTCCTACTTGCACTTCGAACTTTCGTTGCTTTGTTATTTTCCAGTGCGTGTACGATTCAAGTAGAGGTACAGACACTTTTCGCATGCTGGCTGACATTTGTGTGAAATACTTTAGCGTTTGAAAGACGCAAATGATAATAAACAATAATACAATTTTCAAAGACAACTGGTGGATAGAATTATCGTGTCGAGTGAAAGTTTACTAAGTTTTTACTGTGACTCTAAGCGAGTATAGCACTGGGTGTCTGTTCTACGATTCCCTGTTTCAACGTATAAAATAGGAAATTTAATTGTTGGCAGTCAGCCAATTCTAACTAAACTGCTGTCTTGCACTTTAACCATCGTATAGTTACGTTACGAGAGATTCCCTTACACGCTGTTGTACAGTTCCTTACATAAGAAACCACCAACAGAGTACCTACATAAATATTCATGGTATCAAATTATTCGAAAGCTACACGCTCTTCTTAAAACATATCCGACAACCCGTCACCTTCCTTTCGTTTACTTCAGAAGTGTATACGTTCATTTTCATTCGGTATAATAAGTTGAATCAGTTAAGAGAGATCGAGATGCGTGTGCCTGAACGAAATCTCCGGGCATGATTGATAAGACGCGTACGTTTAAGCGATGGACACCCGGAAAAAGTGGCGGAGGGAAATTAAGCGAGACGAAAGGAGAATGCGGAGTTAGTTTATTGACGAGGCAAAGCGAGACAAGGAGCGAGGCGTACGGTCGAGGGTCCGATGGTGAACGGGGCGCCTTATGGGAACAGGTAGCAGTCAGCGTTCGAGCCGCTCGCGCCGTGTATCGGGCCCCTTTGTCATTGTCAATATTCCGAGGAGGCAAAGATTATCTGGTGACTGATGGTCCATTCGCGTACCCATTGGATCTATGGTGCATCCATGCGCGAGGATGCGAACCGACGCAACGATCGATCGACGCAACGCGAGTCTCCCTTTCCTCCTTCATCCGCGGGCGTCTGTTTACCCTTTCTCCCTCCCATTTCCCCGCACTTCTACGCTCTCCTTTGCCGATCGACGAACTCGCGGACTCGCCAGGCTTTCCTTTTCCCGTTTCTTCGCCGTTGCTTTATCCGCATGACGAGATACCTTTCCCGGCCCGATCTTTCGGATCACGGCAGTGACTAACATCGACTCTTTCTCCCTCCATCATGGTCCACCGCCACTTCCTTTTACGTTTTTCTTCTGGTAACCGTCGATACATCTTTCTTCGTCCCTATCTCTCGCTCCATTCCCTCTCTCCGTTTTGCCCCCGTGTTCTCACTCTTTCAAACGTTTCTCTGTCTATCTTTCTCCATCACCACCAACGTATTGTATTGTTTCGAGATTAAAGATAACGAGATGCCTTTCAAGTGGGCCCAGAGTTATGGTGATTGTCCGATGTGGCCGCACTGGTGCGGCCCTTTTATTTTCGATCGATACCCGGTGCATGTGTATCAGGGACAGGCCTGGCCATGCCGTGGAGGATACGCGTGCATACGCGAAGAGCAGAGCGTGAACGACCTCTCGGTAATCGGTGGCAATGGTATGGAATCGGTGGTATGATTGCTTCTGCGGTATTCCATTCGAATAACGATTCTTCGCGCCTCGACGTCATTTACAACCGCTCATAATCTCTATCCACAGTCTGTAATCTTTTCTAATTTCTGTGCATCAACCGACCAGCTGCAAGATTCCAATTCAGGTTAGGAATTAAATCTTCGTTGAAATTCGTAAATTTAAAAATTCTACCGTCCCTTCCTCAGCCTATAACTTAGCCTATAGCTTTTCAGGAATCCTCAATTTCATTGCACAAGTACACGATTAATATTTAATTCACAGAGAACAAATGACATTTCTATAAATTCAGTCACCGCAAGGACATGACACGTAGCAATAAATTCTAAGGTAAATTAAGAAACAGTACTTTTAACATCATCGCCTTTCTATACTTTTCAATTTACGGAGTTGATCGACGTGGCTTTCGAACGGCTCGTTTACCAAGGAAAAGCTCCTTCCAGGCTTTCTTTTTCGCTATTTTACAATAAGTATTCGTATACATGATAAATAAATATTTGTGTCGACGTTAAATTTTCAGATAAAATATACTAAATATTCAACACGGTAGGATGGTTTTACGACTGACCGTAGGAAGAATGTTGGCTGTTCCAGTTCCGTGAAAGATAAGGAACGATCGAAATCGTCGGCGGTAATTCGCGATGAATCGGATGAAATCGTCGTTCAATACCGTCACGTAGAGTTCTCGCTGCAGATCTTAAAGCTCATTCGTGCCGATTGCAAGAGCTCGATTACGCGAGCAATGATTTGCCTCGTTTCAAAGATCGCGAGGAGGTCAGCCCACAGCGTGACCCTACGATTTCGCGAATTATTACCACCTGGATCGCTACTCCTTTGTCAGACGTGACGTGGCTCGAATCCAACCCCCGGTATCCGCGAACTACATACCACGTTTCCTGGCATGAGTTTGCTAAACTGAAACTATAGGAAGCTACCAGAATCGCCAAGCAAACCAACGAAGAGACAAAAAATATTCGTCAAACTTAATCGCGAATTACGAAAAAACATCGTCAAATGATATTTACTTTTTGTTCTCGTTCTGTTACGTAGCTTCTGGAATCATTAAGAGAAATAATCTAAGCTTGTTCTTTTCTTCGACAATAATATTTTCCTATGATTTTCGAGTCTTTCTTTACAATTTTTATTCCTGCTGTTTTCTTTGTTTCAAGTCGCTCAGTCATTTCAAACGATGTTTCCGATCTTCCCGTCCTCGTAAGAAGTAAAAGAGAATCTTCTACTTATAAAATATTATTTTCTCCTGCATTTTAATATGCATATCTCCGTACCGTGTGTTTCCTCTTATCTTATATTTATTCATTTTCAGAATCATCCTCCTGGAGTACTCAATGTTCACGAAACATTCATTAAGATTATTCCAGTATCTACTATTCCTCCTTTGCTTTAATATACGTATCTCCATACTGTATGTCTTCTCTTATCTTATATTTATTCATTTTCAAGATCATCTTCCTACAGTATTCAATATCCACGAGACATCTCTACAGTTTCTTCAGTACAAACCACCTCCAGTCTGTTTGACTATCCTTTCATCCTGCCATAAGTTTTCCAAAATTTTCTTCAGTTTCCTTAAATACTATAAATCTTCCATATGTCATGCACTTAGAACGATATAATTCATAAAATTTCACATTCATCCTCTACATATATTACCCTCATTTAACCCAATTCAAGGTTCTGAAAAAATCTTTACAAGATTTGCATTTGTCCGATGTCCGGAGATGTCCAATGGATCAAAGAACGAAGCAAAAGAATCGTTCGACGCCGGTGTTCCACTGTCCAGTGGAACAGAAAGGAAAACATATCGTTGAACGCGGCGAGCCAAGAACCTCGGTGACGATGGGGCCTTATGCCTTGATGGAACGACCGTCCAACCGGTAGGTCCCACTGTCGAAATCGTCACGTCACTAACAGTTACCTGTGTTACTAGTGTTACTGGTTACCGATACGGATCTCTTTCTCTCTTTTTTTCCCTTGCCCGTCACTGGCCACCGTTTCTGCTCGTCCGCCTTCGACTTTCTTGGCCTCTCACAGTCAGCATTCAGATCTCTCCGCTTCGCTCTTCCAGATCTGTGAGCCAGATGACATCTTGTACCGCATAATGGGCTACGTTAGGGGAATAAATTATACGATACGGGGCCCAGCGCAGACCCGCGTTCTCCACGGGCCCCTGTTTACAAATATATTTGTCTACCGTGACTGATGCTCGTCAATTAGAGTGAAACTTTCGCTGTACTCCGCGTTTGCACAGAATTACGTTGCATTGCACTAGACGCGAACGATTCGATGCCATTCTATCCAGCGTGGATCCCGCGAGAAATTATCGTCGATACGTCAGCTCGTTTGTCCGCAAACGGAAAGTTATTTTTGTGTTTACAATCGCCATAATGGACCAATGGCGAATCTTTCTGTTAAAATATCAGCTATGGAAAGCATCGATAAGTTTCTCATTTACCGTCTTACAATTAGTGGCAGTTTGAGATAAGGAATACAGGAGAGAAATAATCCGAGCGTGTCCACTGATCCATCGTGTACTTTTCTATTTCTTTGCTTGCTCGTAAAGTTCCATCTTGAATGGTACACAACGTGCGATTTTATATCACAGCAGGGCAGGGATTAACTGAACAGATTAACTGAATCCTGAGTCCACTTGTCTGAAGGTAAACTATTACATAATAGCGAAAATGATAAGACAGTGAGGAAAGTGAATTCTATCATGTAGGACGTGTTCAGACAAACGAAGCTATAATTGCACGCGTCTCATTTTATTCTAGCGCGCTTTCGCTGTTGAGAAATTGGATTATTTGCAAATAAGCGACTAAATCCAACACTCGTGTACAGACAATGCAGAAGGGTGTTAGGGCAAGAGGAGAGAGAAAAACGTTAAGGCGGCTTTAAAACGAGTAAATTATTTCAAGGGTAGGAGGATCGTGCGCTACTTAAACAAGGGAATGCAAAGCGACGATTGACGACGTTCTTTCACCTCTCTGCCCTGTTCCTTTACGCGCTCTTTGGCGCAGGTTCAAACGATTTCAACGGGGCTTCGGTTCCACGTCGTTGTTCTTCTTGAGACCGTTTGAAAACGCGATTCATTGTCTCGCCCGCTTGCATTATTTACGTACATCAGAGACGACTTAATTTTGACGCGAGGAAAGATTATTTTCGTATGCATCCCCCTCACGATCTTCTTCCTCGGTGTACTAAAATTTATCTTCATGAATAATCGAAAGCTTAAGCATAGTTTTGTTTAATCCGGAAATCATATCATATCCTCTCAAGCGTTAAAGAGATTAAAACCATATAGAGGAAATTCTTAGTCTTGCAATGATACATCTACATCTCCTTAATGATAAAAATATTCGTTGAAAGAAGTATTTATTTCGTATATTAACACCTAATAGCAGAAATTGTAGAAACGAACTGAACAACAAACAAGAAAATTACGACTGGCATCGTAGTTTGCAGTTTTTATAAATAACGTTCCCCCGCATTTCTAAAAACAACAGAAATATTCCAGATGACCAAAAGATAACGGTACTCCCTACGTATTTCGGTACTAAATCTCAAACTGTAACGTTTAACCGAAAAAGTTCATTGAACATTTATCGTCAGAAATATTCTGTTTCGCTCGTACGCAGCATCTCTTCTGGACGATCCAGGAAACATCTCAGGTTGGCCTGATAAAATAACCATGGTATCGCTGCCCTCATCGATTTAGATCTAGCTTATCGCTGACTCGTCGAGCTTCCAGCATCGCGATAGATCGCTGGAATTCGATCTTACCGTTGGGGATGTACGAGGAAGAGAAATCGCGCTAGCGCGGTAGCAAGATAAAAAGCAAATCGCGGCCCAAGAGGCTCGCGCTTATAGTTTCGCGCCGACTGACAGCTGGACAATTGCCAGCAGGGAAGAAGGTACGCGGGATTATAGAAACCAAGATTACCGTGGAAACGACGGACTCGGCTACTTAACGGTAATTGCCGAGCCCGAGTAAATCCACTGGGAGTGTGTGCAATTGTGCACGCATACGTGGCCTGCGTCGTTCTTTTGCACGAACGTCTATTCGTCAGGTGAAACTCGTAGCACGCGCCTGCTCGTGCCATTTTACTTTCATTCGCAAATGAAAAAAGAGAAATGCGGATCTTTGAACGCGAAGGACCACCACTTGAAATTTTTTCAGTTTTACGTCTTATCATTCAGACACACTGGCTCACGACAGTATTTGAACGCTCGTCATAAGAAAACTTTTATGTCCATATTGTGTACGTTATGTAAAACATTTTGAAATCCCATTAGTACAGCAGTGAGATACGACTGTCACGATTGTGTACTTATATTGGTCAAATCAAACCGGGAAACGTATAGTTTGTAAGAATATATGTATATTATAAATAAAAGATAATAAGAGACAATAAATTCGTAACGATATTCAAGAAATACGACAACGCGCAATTACACACTGCGTCCAGTGTAATTACTTTCTCCATGTTACGTTCGATTACCTACATATCCCACGATCCCAATGTGCAAGAATCAAATTCGTTCGAAGTGATTGGAAGTCGAACAGAGTGGGTAGAGGGTAGAAGTTAATTAAGTTGCAAAGCACTGAGACAGTATTCCTGGCGGAGGTGATTCGGGATGATACATGAGGCTCGGCAGCCGAGGAAAAAAAGGGGCAAAAGAACCGGAAAGAAAGCACGCAGAAACGAGAAGGAGAAATGTCCTCCCGATTCGGTAAACTTTGACCCGCGAGCGAGCTCGATTCTCGACAGTGATGTATCGCATCCTGTCGTTGACCCGTATTCCTCGAGCGAGATTCCTTCTTCTTCTTCTTCTTCCTCCACCTCTTCTGCATCCTCCGACTCACTCCGTGGCACACTCATTTTTGCCTTTTTTCCCACTTCCCTTGTCGAGCGTGCAGCGAGTGCACTGACTCATTGTCAGAAGGAGTGAGTGCTTAGTCAGTGGCTGGCATGCGTACACGAAGAAGGAGAAGTAGAAGAAGAAGAAGAAGAAGAAAACAGCGAAGAAGAAGGAACTATCATAATAGAGGGAGCCTCTGGCAGGGCGTAGGCGCTGCTCCTCGATTCTTTTTCTTGATGTCCCGCCGTTCTCTGTCTTTCTGCGTTCGTTACGATTTATTCGTTTTTCTATCTATCTTCTTGCAGTTTGCTGTCGCGACTAATCTCCGCCCTCCCCCCGTTCCTTCCCTTCAATTCTTTGTTCGCCCAGTTTCAAAGGATACGTCGCGTTTGCGAGGGCGAAAATAACAGAAGAGAGAATGCCGTGATAGAAAAAGAAGACTCGATTCCATCCGTCCAACGTTTACCAGCCCGGATCGAGAGATCGACTAAATATAAACATGCCCTCCTTTTATTCGCCACTGCGATTACACTGGGAATTTGGAACGGGCGTCGCTTTTAAATGTTTCAAAGGCACGCCACGCGTTTCGTCCCGGAATCCTTGATCTTTTACGGGGGAGGAGCTCAGACTACCGTTGTTGCTATTCATTGTTTGGGTGCTAATAAAATAAGAATCGTATTAAATAGATCTACAGTGCAACTCCGTTTATCTGAGCTCTATCTATTCGAACGAAATTTTATGATCAACTGAACTTTCGTCGACTGAATTCTAACAAACTGTTTGTCCCCCGACAAGTTCAGACGAATGCAGAAAAACGCGATAAATCAAATTACCTGTCATTTATAGAATTTTGAAATCCAGCGTGCCGTCCATCGTCTCGAATATCTCTCAGTTAATATAGCACTGCTAATTCGCAAATTCGCAAATATTGCTTCGCAAATTCGTCGAAATAAACAACATTCTAAATGGAACAGATAACTTTTGCTCGTTTATAACGACCCTTGGTCCTCTTTTGCGGAACCCAGTCATCTCAAACCCAATGTCAAAGGCAAAGTTGGTGGAAACAATTTCAATGAATACTGATGACAGGTGGGATGCTACCCGGCGCGAGTGGACGCGCGCTGCTTCGCTGCCGGGAGCACGGCTCTATAAAAGGCGGCTTAAATCAACGAAGGAAAGAATACGGATCACAGAGGTATTACCTACGCGCGGACCATTGTTCGCGTTCTCATTGGCATTCATGGGGTGCGCGGCCGACCGTTCTATCAATACCATAATACCCGACGCTATTATGAGTTATCGCGCCATTGTTTCTTCGGAAGCGTATCGGCCCGGTTTCGTACCTCTTAATGCACGTTTCGACTCTATATAATCCTTTAACGTCTCAGTTTCGTTGTTCACCGCGATACGGTGGTTACGTCCTAATGTTAGATTACCAACAAACTTGGAAGATACTCTTTGACCGATGCAGAGATTTCGAGAGTAAGTTCAATAAGATTCAAATTAGTAAAATAATCATAGAAGATTCGATTGTTTCATTTGAGATCGGAGATACATCTTGAGAGATTCGTTTGTTACTTTCATGTTGCACCGACGTCAATTTCAATTTTCATGTACGTACTTTTCTATCGACGTGTCGCAATTTTGATAACTTTCGAAGAACGATATTGCCTAGGATGTACAGAAATGAAAACGAAAGAGAAGATACTCGATTATAACTCACTATTTCAAATAGCACAGAGTGACGTGAATCCTAGTTTGCTGAAAAGAGCGTTAGAAAATTCTCTGCAACGCTCAACAATGTCTGGCAGAAACATCTAAATTACCAAAGAATTTTCTCGCTGTCAGAGACAACAGCAAGATGAAGAAATCTCCGCCTTCTCCTTCTGAATCGCGTGAGAACATGGTCCTCTCGACACGTGCGATCGTAGGCAGCTTACACTGCCTCCGTAGCTTAGGCGTGAGGTCGCTTGCTGAACAACACTTCCCGTGCATATAAATGACGCCAGTTCATCCGTCAAACATAACATACCGTATCAAAAATGATCGATATTCTATAAAAAAATATTAATATTATTATATACGACAGTACGATATCCTAAAGCTTAGACTCTTAATAAATTTTCCTTATAAAATAAGATCACTAGTTGAAGAGAATTAAACGGAGATGTAGGCATCAAATAGATAATTACGACACAAAGGCAATAGACCAGAAAAATTATAATGAAAGATAGAATCACAAGGAGACTTTACAGACTGACGAAGAAGCTACAAGTCGTAATAAATATTATATAATTTTTATCATAGGTTAAGTTATACATTCGCACTTTGTTTTTACTCGTGTAATAAACTCATGAAAAAGAGATTCGAACACTATGTTCCTCTGGCAAGTTTCGGAGTAAAAGTGCATTTTCCATCAACCGAACGACGAACCGCAACGGTGGCGCGTCAGACAAGACGCAAAAGAAAAGCTGACGAATGCAAACGGTGGCCGATGCGTGCACAGCGCGCATCACAAATTATATTACCGCCGGCGTATGCAGATACACCGCAAACGCAATTGTCCTCGACGTCGCGTCGTGGTAAACGACATAGAGAGTGTGGTGAACAGGGGAAAACGTTCGCGCGGAGGGGTAACGGTGTGGAGACGCATCAAACGCATAGAAGACGTACACCATCGTTCATAAGTATATCCGAACACTTTGGTCGATTTGCAGGAACAAAAAAATTAAATTCGAACAAAGTTGACAACGAACAAATAATGGAAAATAATTAAGAGGAACATTTTCATGAGATTAGCAGATTAGAAGTCTACGTCATTTGTTAAAAAGGCTGTTTCTATCATTTTAAAGGAACCTCCTTAATCCAATCTACGATTCAGAAATTCAAAAATCTAGAGATATAACGTTTTGTGAACAAAATAATAACAAAATAATTCTATAGGATTTGATTGTTACAAACATCGGTTTCATCGTTGGATAAGTAGTTTTCACAAATCAATTTAAGCGCGTCAAAATATTCCATGTTATATAACTACGGTGATTATAAAGAATACGTTGCAATACAATTTCTCCGTAATTTTGTAATTAAGGTATACGTATGTTGTCAAATGTAAGTGTCCGGATACTTTTGAACTGTAGTGTAACTATAACCGCGTGCAAGAAGTTGCGTGTGCCATGCGGTTGCGAACATTGTGCGTGACCATTTTTCCGGTGTCTACTCCTCTCTCTGGTGTCGTTCTCGTCGCGATTTACGAGTCTATCCTTTTCTCCTTTCTTTCGCTTACACATCGAGTCTCGCTCGTCTACACCGAGATAACGACAGATGCTTATGCATAATATGTCGTCCCTTGCCCTGTACGCTTCTCCCGTCGTGCTGCCAAGATTCTCGGCTAGGTTTCAGGTAATTTCCGCGTTGTTAGAGTCGCCACGCAACGGTCGTTCTTCTTTCAGAGAAATTCTCTCTGTTAAAAAGGATTCTTTCTTTTGTTGCGGTTCCTGTACGCTGACCTTGTGTGCTCAATGTTGCTTTCAGGGTATTTTAACACTTTTACTGCCGTGCAAGTTGGGTTTGAATATAGTAAGGTAGAGTTATTTAAGTCATCTGGGTTTTAACATCTTAAAATTCGATCTTAAAATTTTCACAGAATAATCAAAGCTTCCGTATTATAAAACGTCGTGAATACCTAATATAGTAATGAAAAATTGAGAAAATATCGTCTATTTTAAATCCAACGAAAAAGTTACCAAAATTCTTGTAACTAGTAATTAAGCATCATACGAGTCTCATTACTGGTAGAAATGAATGCATTCCCGAATTGAGAATAAGATAGGCTAGATATTTTGGAAACCGATTTAGTACCTTACCCAGACCATCACATACTTGTAATCTATTCATTTGTATGTACTTGTCGCCTGTACCTAGCATCGCTTTATAATTACAAATCATCGCAAATCATCCTAAATCAAACTAGACAGCCATTCTCAGAAAAAAACAATGGGTGTCACTCTATCAAAAATTGTTTTCTATCCCGTCACAAAAAATTCTTAAAATCTTTATATTTTCTCGAGTTGAATTTAAGTTTTCAGTCCAATCAACCGTTCAAACGCCGACCAAAGAATAATCTAAGGGGTGAAAAACAACGTTCGCCAGTAAAACATTCCACGCTTTCGAACAGGTTTGCAATTTCAGTTCCAGCAAACCTTCGTCTTAAGATCTCTGCTACCTTCGATATATGAAAAAATTCGAAAAAATTCTCTCGGCAATGGTGCGTGACTTTTACTCGTGGCAGCTGAATTACACGCGCGGCGCTACTTTTCCTATTACATAGTGGCTGCGCCGTCGCAGAAGCCGCCAGTGATAGATCGGCCGATAGAGTGATTCGCAGATAAGTAAATTGATACGTGAGCAGCCAGATAAAGAAAAGGGTGGTAATAAGGGATAGGTATTCCCTTGGTAATGGCGCGAGTTGCGGCGAGATCGTGGGACGGCTGGCTGTTAGCGGTGTAGAACGAAATTATAAGCGAAGAAAGCGTCTAAGGTTCGATGCACTGCAACATCGTTCTAACTTATTACTCCGAGACAAAGGGTGTTCCTGTGTACGATGGTCGGCGTATTATAAACGGCCGTGATTTATTAGACAGAAAATGTACGTGCGAAGCGCCAACCGAACTTTGCTTAAAAATACCTTGGACGTGGTCGCGGCTACGTTATAATTTTCATCGCGGAGATACGACGAAGATACTGGTCGGCAGCCTGTCGAACATTTTGATATAGTTTCTAATGTAGCATTATGAAATTCACTGCTCCCGGGAACAGAAGAGAGGAAGGAGGAAAGGAAGAACGACTTGAACGTGTTTTGCAAGATAATTTCAATACTTTGCGGAGTACTTTAGAGAGTACAATTAGAGACTCGTTACGGAGAAACAAAATTAACGATCTAACGTCTCGATTCTCACTTCTATGATGAAACTTGTACGATCACGGAATTGAAAGTGAATAGAGATAAATCAATTACAGGTTGATTACAATTTTTGATAGAATCCAACATTAACGACAGCGTAGTGACACGTCGAAAGGCATAATGATCCTAAATAAGGATACTGTCCAGGATACTGACAGTTCAAATGACAAGATAACGCGTCTTCTCCGTTAACAGGTGAAAATTCAAATTAAATTCTATGTACATATATGACAGAAGCAACACATCACATTGATAATGCTTGTGTACCACCATGTTAGAATCAAGTTCAGCATAAATTATGTATAAGAAACAGGAAAGCCGTATATAACATAAATTTCATGAATGGCAAGGATAAGGTTTCATGATTCAAGTGACACGTGTACATACACGTCATCTGAAGCCGACGCAAAGATCCACGCAACCACACGAAAAAAAAATATCGCTCAACAATCCCGCGAAAGTTTTAAACGCCCTCAGTACGTATAAGCAAACAGAGAACACGAGAGAAAGCTACAAATGTTCCCTTGTAATTCTCTCATTAATTTCGAATCCGGATCGAACAGAACGCCCACACCGGGTCCCGTGAGAAAACGAGCGAGGAAAAGAGAGCCACGCTTCACTGTCGGCGTGGTGTCCCGCGGCGACTTTAACGAGACAATCGCACGGATGTGCATGAGCTTAAGGAGTCGCCTTAGGAGCGAAGTTCGACTCCTACGCGCTACATGGGAGCCGTGGAGGCGATGGCGGCGGTGGCGGTGTCGACCGGACACGAGGACCGTGGCGTGTCGCGGCCAGGCGTGTACGCAATTTGTCTCGTCCTCGGATAATTACGCCATTATGCCAGGCTTCTTACTTCTCCTCGCCTCGTGGTCTCGCGCTCGCTAGTCCCCCAGCTTATAGGGTCTCGAGCTAGGAACGAACCTGCCTCGCCTTATCCGAGTCGTCCTCGTTCCCTGTTTCTTCCTCTTTTTCTTCTTCTTCTTCTTCATCTTCTACCTGCTTCACCATTCATCCTCTTCCACTTCTCTTTGCTCTTTTTACTTGTTCCCGTACTCTTTTGCCACGTTTCTAACATTCGTCTCGAGAATCACGAATGACAAAGCGTCGCTTGAAATTTGCAGTTTTATTTTATAGGGTTTGTTACAAGATAAGTTATCTGAATCAAAGGGATATTTGAGTCAAGCTAGATGATTTGTCTTGTAATTCGTCAAATTCGATTATGAACAATGTTTAAGCGACTTACGTTTGAAAACAGAGTATTTCACTCGTTATTAATGGCGTGATTAACAGCGAACTATGTATATTGTGTACATTGACATTTCAGTAATCTGTGTGTATTATTTTATTTCTAATTATTTTGTTGTTTATCTTGTCAATTTTTATAGTATCTTCTCGCTAACACAAATAACACTATCGTAGAATTATTCGAGTCATCCAGTCCAAGATTCAATTTTGGATTTTGAGATACTGTATCTTAGGTGATTTAAACAAATTTATGTTATTCTAAAATCCTTGCTAGCTGCAGCACGTAAGATCTCGGGCTAGGAACGAACCAGTCTTTTATCCGAGGCATCCTGGTTCCTTTCTAAACCTTCTACTTCTTCTTTTTCTCCATCTTCATCTTGAACTTCCTTCAGCTTGTGTTTCTCTTACTCCTCCAGTTTCTCTTTTGCCACGTTCGTGGCGCTCGTCTCAAGGATTAGGCTTACAAAGTGTCGCGTGGTACGCGAGGTGACTGTCTTAATTAATACGAGGGCCTCTTAACGTAGCGTTGATTTATGCCATCCGGCTCAATCAGAGAGCGTTCCGTCCCATGATTCCTTGACCCCGGGCTGGAGGACAGCCACTTATCAAACGCGTCTTTCCTCACCTACGTAAGTTTATCTGAAGTTCGCCATTCACGATGTCTGTTTTCAACCGTTTGGTAAGTTTTCGGAGGATAGAATTTACATGCGTCGTCGGTGGCATCCAGACCTGTTTTGGCGTACTTTGAATTGTCGCTGATACGCGCACACAATTTTTCCTTTTTTATAAAATACCGGTGTAACGATAGCGGCATGAAACTCGGCTACTGGTTTGTTGCGATAATCATCGAAAAAACGTGGAAACTCGCCTTACTCGAACAGTGTCAATTAAAATGTTGTATACCTACGCCGTGTAGAGATAAGTTTAACACGCTCGTAATCTTGAGATGCTGCACTACTTTCCAATATTGCTGCGTTTACATATGATCCGCCTAATCTTCCTAAGTTAATCGTTTGCCATGTCTAAACGATTCGGTAAGTAAAAAAATAAACGCTTAAGCCGAGTTCTATTTGAAATTTAATCGTCGTCCGTATCGAATCGCCTGACAAGCAAAATCTGTATTAATTCGACGCGTGTTTTACAAGCTTGTAAAAGATGGAAGCGACGTTCGAGGGAATCGGATATTCTCGAGTCGAGCGAAAGGGATCCCACGCGGCGATATCATGGAGAAAGGCAGGCAGGGATAATCGCGCGAATTCCAGCTGCTTCGCAGGATCAAAGGGGCCGTACAGGTACAATGGACGTCTCGTAACTCGCGATATCCTGCCACCATTAGGCAGCGATCGGTCATAATTTTACGAGGTGTTAAAACCGGGTGCAATCCGGGCGAACTGCGAGCAGGCGAACAGAGCGGCGGGCAACAACGCGCGACGATAATATGTAAACGTCGTCGTAAAATCTGCTGCCGCGTAGAAGATAGAGCCGTATAAAATCGTGTAGAGACATGTTTATTAGAGGGTCCTCTATGGGCCAGTTAGAGACATCTCCGTGTTTCTCCCTCTGCATAAATACCGGATACGTAAAATTCGTGAAACATGGACGATATCGGTGTTCATCGTAACGATGCCGGTTGTCATCCAGCTTGTCGCCGGATTTGTTACGCTTGCTAAGCTTATTTTGTCGTTTACTAAGTTCCTTTATCTACTCCGGCTAACAGATTTATTGCGGTTTTCAATTTCAACGGCATAATATCTAACTGCTGTTTAGTCATTGTACGGAAATCGCGGTTTTTCAATTATGTAAATCAAGAATCCTTTTTTATCATTTAATCACTGATTGTTTGCTTGCGTAACTCCATTCTATATGATATTGTTGGATTCTTTGAAACAATTATGAACTATGCTTCGACCCTATGTTAACTTTTATTATTAATTATTTGCTACGGATATAAGGTTCACCGACCGAAGATTGGAAAAATTCTGTCTCAGCAGAAAGAATGGTGGAGGAAGAAGGATTCTGTATAACACTTGAATCTGAAATGTGCAAGTCTAATACAAAAGTACCTGAGTAAGCCTCTTAATCTAATTTTGATAATTCGTAGAAGGAATGCACAATTGGATCAATTACTGTTTCCTCAGTCATTGTAACATACAACCAAGCGAATCGTGTAAAAACTCAGGTCTCTAACTCTTCACAGATTTACTTACATAAGTAACAAGATTCCTATACGCAACGATATATCGTTTCGCAAATGTCGTCTCATTTTAAACGTTAAATAACCAATGAAAGTCGCAAATGGTACGAATCCGTCGATATCGAACCTCGACATAAGATTAATTCGCTTGCAGTTTGTCAAATCGATTACGAAAAATTTCAATAGCGTGTGACAGAAAGAAGAGGAAGCGGGTTGAATGCGAGGAAGCCTCGTAAATACTGTTTTTGCAGGGGGCAATTACGCGAAAGAACAACGCGCATCGCCGTTAATTTCCGTGGCGGGCAGCTGTGGCGAGATTCAGTGCAATATGTTATGGTATTAGGCGCGGTATCTGCTGTAATTAGGGATTACCACATTTCGCCAATTACCCTACCACGGTTAGGCACGACCTGTGTGGCGAACCTCCACGGGCGCGATCCTGCCCCGCCAGGATTTATGGTTCTCCGGAGGATGCAGCGCCGCTGCACCTCAAGAGGAACAAGCTTTCGGTGCGAGTACCCTCGTCGTGCACCGAAACTCGCACACTGTGACACCGTGTGTTCTGCTGGCACAAGCCGCGACAGCATTCTTCTACACTGATATTACACGCGTACGCGTTACCTGCGGTGGCGTATTAAAAAGATGAATTCTTCGGGGGTGGATCCGTGTCTCACGTGTACTTTCGTATTGTACGAGGCTTTGAATGAATGGAATTTTCAGGCGCAGGAGGATCGTGCGAAGAACAAGTGTTTTTGATCGCTTTCTCTTTCTTTATTGGGTTTAGTATTGTGTAAAAATATTTGATAGGGAAGTGGAGTTCAATTTGTTGAATCGACCTTCTTAATCTTCGCTTTTAAGGTACAAAGTCAAAAATTGACAAAAAAGAAGATTAAAGAGCCATTAAGAAACAAAGGATTTTTGAAAAAATGAACTGTTACGTTAAAAATATTGGTAATTCGCGTGATAGATTAATTGTCTATCCCAGGCTCTTGACAGGCTACACAGATTTCAATTGATACTAGATATAAAAATGTGATATAGACCTACGTCACGAACGATATAACAAATGAATGCTGTATGCAATATAGCAAATGAAATAAGCGTGTAGAGGCATAATTACAAAAATATTTGTACCGGATGATTTTTGCAAGATTATATCAGTAACTGTAGAAATGTTATTTGATAAAGAGAAATATACTTCCTCATTAAATACCGAAAGGCACAATGTTAAAAGTGTTCCACTTCCATACTTAAATACACGGAACCATAATTCTTCTATAATGTAGAAAACATGACCGATGTACACATGTATGTGTATTTTTTATCCGATGTAAAGTAATTTATTTTCTTCAACATTACACGTGTCTGGGCGCAAAGAAAGGTTAACGGTACTCGTGCGAAACCGTGGCTTATCGTCATCGATGATGCCGAGCACGACGTTAATTAACGAAGTTAACGCTTCCTTCGTTATCGCTTTACAGGACACGAAGCGTCTTCGTAGCCTCTTTAAATACATACGTGTATATCGAACCAGCGATGACACCGTAGTAACAGTACGAGTTGAAGGTATTTCAACAAGATTCGAGAACATCTGATTACAAAAAGAAAGCTGACATTATTAAATCGATAACGTGTAATGCGGAGGACTTCTCATTAAAATTCAGGGACTGACGGTGTTACATCGATGATTTCTATTGGAAATTGAAAAAGGGGTAGAAATTCTTGACGATAAAGAGAAAACAGGTTTCCTTTGACCGAAGAATTCTTTCTACCGCTATTTATAAAGCTTTCGATTCACTGTTATGTATCTAATCTTTGAAATAATAAGACGTGTGTTCTTAGCACAGAAACGTTTGAATAAAACTACTCGGAAATCTTACCAGTTCTTAGGGAATCGCAAAAGACAAAATCCCTCGAACTAATTTGTGTTCGTCATAATTTCAGTACACCTCTCAAGGCTCTCGAGCGATATTTTGACAAATATTTCGATAATTAATATTTTCAACTTCTGTATTCGATGCTCGACCGATAACCTATATCGTAAAAGTGAATCTCATTGTTTTTTCATCGAATACCACGTAACGTTGTTCGTCGGAACGACGAATTCACAACAACGGAGATCGAGATCGAAGGAGGTACCTCGTTGGCCCCATTAATTCGTCTCGAGGCCAGCGGAGGTCAAGCTTCACCTGCTTGAACTACGATCTCCGTGGACGTGGGACTCGAATCGAATTCGGTTTTGATTTCTCAGGTTTGTGCCGCGTGCGTGGGCGAGGATCCCCGCGGTTCGGCGCGGCTCGTCGACCTCTCGGTTCCAAGAAGTCGAAACGTCCGGTCGTATCTCACAGGTGGAAGGGGGGATTTCGTGCATTTCGGGCCTCTCTACGAATAATGTATACCGTCGTTGGTCATCGCCCAGCCCCACGACCCCTGGGGTACAGGCGATACCACGATTAGTAATCGCGTGTTACCGCTCTCCTTCGTGCCCCCTTCCTTCCGTCGAGCATATATTTCGTGAACGCCCTCGCGAACAGCCACTTCGTGACAAATTGCGCGAAAATGTCTGTGAACCATTATCTCTCGCCCCCATAATCTGTCGATCGTTGCTATCGTGTATTACTATTAGTCTTTTTATACGTACTTCCTTTACTACCAAATAAATAATTTATTTTGTCCTCTTAGTTTTAAATACTATGGAATTATATCCTGGCATCATGCACAGGTTATTTGTATTTCTCCCTATAATTGGGCTGACTATAGTCGATAAACGAACGACGAAGAATTGGTTTCGTCCTAGTTCAATCGTTAACTTTAAACAGTAAAGATCGAATTCATCACTTCGTTATCGTTTCTTCAATCGATCAATGGATTGTAATCTAATTCATAAATGGTTTGAACAGTTGTACATATAAAGTATAATTTATGGAATAAAAAATGAAACACGCGAAACCTCCGGAAATCTCCATAAAACTAATGAGAAAATATTCCCGAGGGACAAAAAGAATTTCAGGTCAAGATCTGAACTCTAGTTGTTTGTCGTCCTTGCGAACGAACATCACTCTTGATCACTTCTGACCACAGCCGCCATCGATCTTATAATTAATAAAAGCCTTATAGGAAACCTTATAAATATTAAAGTTGACAAATGAAGGTTAATTATTCTTGTGGTCGCCAGTGTTTGGCTCGTTAAACCCATAATAGTACATTCTTTCACGCTCCACGAAATATCGCTACCTTCAAACCATAATTATTTCATCAAAAAGNAAAGATTTGTGGCCGAAGATAAAATTCTTCAAACTGCCAGGTTAAAAATTGATTCGTGCCAGCGATCGTAATACGGATGGGTCTTCGCCGTTAACGGCGAAAAACACGAAGGGAACAGCAACTTATACCTCAAGTACGATGTTACAATGTTCGCGATCAATTTCGAAAATTAATTTACAATTTCCCGTGGCTTTTGTGGATTATACGGGGAACAGTGAGGCAAGAAAGGAGGCTACGTAGCCAGCGAATCGCGCAAATAGACACGTTTACTCGGACAGACCTCGTTATTTACGAAAACCCCTTATTAAAGGCTCTAAAGATCGGCGAGCACGCATTAAACCGTTGCCTCCGAACTGTTCGCGCGATTATCGTTTCGTCCTTCCGTCGAGAAAGAAGCGGAGGCCGACTACGTTCGGCTGCGAAATTCCAGCAGCCCTCATTGGATTCCGACCCCTTGGAAATCGACGATTAATTAAATACTACGTAGATATTGCTCTAACTGCTCGTTTTATGAACCTTGCACTACTTGGAATTCGTCCCTTTGCCGAGATACAGTAGTTGACAAAAGTATTTGAACAATATTTGTCATAGAAAAGTTTTATGTATATGTATATTGTGTATGCTATGTAGAATATTTTGAAAATTCATTAATATTGTAACGAGCATATTGGTGTTTGTTAATGTAACGGGGATAATGGACGTTTAAATATTTTTATGCTCTCTACGAAGTATATACTTGCACTGAATATTAAAAATCAATCGCAACAGAAACTTTTAAATAAAAATACGCTTTAAAGAGAAATTATGTACTACGTATTGTTCGTCAATCTTTCTTACAAAAGATCATCCCAAAATTGCCATTATTATTCGGTACTCGAATAATTGGTCGTTCCACAAATTCATGTTCTAATAATTATGTGATAAGTTCGCATAATTTGGAAGATTTAAATTTCTTGTACGAAATATTACGCGGAACATGGATAAACTGGTTATAATATAATATAGAAGTTTTGCAAAGAAATATTACATTAGTGGGTTTCCAATCAAAACGTAGTTTATTTGGTAAGTAGAACGATTACAGCAAACAATGCGTATAATTGCAGTTTCCTTTCTCGAAGCCTTATTTTCCTACAACTTCTTTTCCTTTTCGAGATATCACGCACAAGAACTCGTGCTATTCAATGCTGATTCTGGCTAATTCTCCGAATAATGCTCGATGAATTCTATTACTGTTGAAAGTGGACATCGAAGCATATAAGGGGTCTTTCATTGCCGATTGGAACTAATCGCACCATCTTTGGCTTTCTATCTTTCAACCAATAATAAGGTGTTTCTGAATATTAAACCAGTATCGTTACACATTTGTTATTATTTCCAGATCCATTTTCTTTTGCACGTATTATCCAATTATATTACTATATAATCATATTATTACATCACTATATAATTATATCATTAGCTAGCAATTACCGAACTAAATCAGATTTTACACCCATCTAGAATACTTATGTGACACTTACGTATCTACAGACTGAAGGAAGCTTATCCATTTATGGCATATTTAATAACGCAAAAATGTATATCCAAAGTGAAGCACTTGATATGATATTTAAGGAACGACACAAATCTTTATTTAATTTTCATCCCTTTCTCGTCGTTACGGTATGAATCTGCATGAATATTTGAACACTACTTAGATATCCGATTTTATCATTCGACTATTTTCTTCTTCTAAATCTTTTAATTTTCATAAAAATCCAAGAAGCGAGAGAATAGCGAGTCTTAGCGAGGTTTAATTTTAACGGAAGCTCGGTGCTCTAGAGAACAGTCTCAAAGAGGTTAGGGATGAATTTGAAGGCATATTAAACGCAGTCAGGTAGAACAACGTTTAACGGTGGATTTCGCGAAGATTGGATTCACCTGGATCGGGCAAAAAATCGGTCGAACGGCATCATTCTCCAGACCACACCCGGAAGAAACGTTTCGTTAAGGTTAATATGGATGAGCCGCGTATTCCATCCGGGCTGAATTTATGTCGATGGCTTTCATTGAAATTGAAATCAACGCACGACATACGCCTCGATTTCGAGAGTTTCGTCGTCGTTGGACTAAATTGGAACCACCCAGGCAGATCCTAAATTTACTTTCCGTATACCAATTTGAAACCCGTCGACGGCGAGGTGTATTTCGAAAATTTGTGTCACACCGACACGATATCGCATACATATACGTGAATCAAATTCCTTTCCAGGTGGACCAAGGGGGAAGTCATAAAGAAGCGTCTAACGATCCTTTGAAACCATCGATTGTTAAGGATAAGTATCGATCGGAAAGAAGAACGTCTCTCCTGTAGAAACTGAATCGACAACTCACTGAAGGCAAGTCACGGATTTTCATAAATCTTCAGGTAGTTTTTAACAAGAAACCATACAAGAAACGATTTAATTATATTTACATAAATATAAAAAGGAAACATATATCCCTGATAAAGAAGTAGGAACAATGGTATCGCTATACAATTATCAAAGAAAGCTACGATCCTTAAACCCATTCCCATGATCGTGCTTCACGCTCCAGAACCTCTTAGCGAATTTATCAATTCGATCGCGCGATATCTCGCAACTCGGTCGACTCGGTAGATCCATAACGTTGATTACCCCTGAGGACACAGAAGGTGGTAAACGTCTCCCGTAGCCTTATTAAAGCTAAAGGCGAGGGTGAGGCTCGTGATAGGTAGAGCGTCGTTGGAATCCAAGCAGGTAGGCGCCAACAATGCCGAGGAACTGTCAAGAGGAGAAAACCGTCGACACCGCGTTAACGACTCGCTGCCATGTAGGGCTACGCGGCCATTTCCCGCGCAAAGGTAAAAGAATCTCTCGAGTGACTCTCGAGTGTAACTTAGAGAAAGAGAAGGAAGGAGCAGAGGCAGCATGAGGGTAGGTAGATAAACGAAGAAGGAGGGAAAGTAACGCGGAGGGTGGGAGGAAAGGGAGAAGAAAAGAGAGGAGAAGAGAAAGAGAAGACGATAAGAGGAGAGGCAAAGAGAAACGAGCCCTACGTAGCTCGTTCCAGCATCCACCGCGTCGGCATGCAAAACGGGCGTTGCCGGTCCCAGCGAACGACAGAACAGTAGGTCCGTATGAGACACACGCTCGAACTGGCGAAGAGGGAGAACATGGAATTCCTCCAGTTCCTCTTTAACCAGTACCTCTCTCTAATAACCACCAGGAGGAGTCGTTCAACTCCTTAGAGAAGCAGCGGCCGATACGAATCTTCCGAAGGAGGTAACCGCGTGTCACCAGGGATCCGATTCCCGGTTCAGATACCATTCTCCCGGACGAAAATTAGAAGCCACTTATCGACTACCTAAACTATCCCTTCCCACGGTCTACTCGAATGGGGTATACCGATGAAAATTACGATATTGACAGAATCGTGGAAGTGGAGTTCGATATCGGGGGACAGCGACGAATGACACGCGTTAAAGAAGACAGGTATAAGATAACGTTGGACGGATACAAGTGTACCACAACCTAAGGTGTATATAGGGGTCCGTAGAAGGAAAAATCTTCTAAACTCGTAGGGAAACACGGTGCGTTAATGGCAAGTGTATACACCCTGGTAATAGCGAATACTCGGTGTCCCATAAGTCTCCAGTTACAAGACCAACGGCTGGCAGTAAGTAATAACCATCACCTACCTAGAGGAGTTTCCGGAGAGCCAGAACCGATCCGAAAAGCACGAACGATCGTTATCTCCCGTCGCTCGCACGGAATCGATATCAACTCGGTACCGTACGTTACGGAGCACGCGAAGGGTACCACCCGGTGTACCGGTACCCAATAAATATCAGTCCGGGTATACGCACAGGACATATACACTCTGTTACATACACACTGCGGTCCCGTCCACGATATCCCGTGCTATCTACCTGCAAGGTACTCGAGTGTGTAATCGCGAGTCTCGTATAACGCACGAATAGCTGGTCCCAACTCCGAACGATTCTCCAAGACCTCGAAGGCTAGCTAGACTGCTATTCCTCATCCGCATTATCCGCCAGTTATAAGTCGTTCGACGACGCTACAAAGTCGGCGTGCGTCAACGTGCAAATCGGTGGCCGGTTTAAATAAGTGCTGTCGCGAATCCGAGTCGAGTACACCGGTGATAGGATTGGATTGGAGCGTTGCACTAGATGAATGTACGCTTCTTTACATAGAATATCGAGATAACACGTGCTCGTGGCAATTTAGTAGGAGAAATTTTGAACAATATCACTATGAATCTATGAATTTTAATTTGTAGCAAGAGAAAATCATTTTTGGTGATTTCCTGATGAATGATTAGCGTTACGATTAAACAGGAGATTTTCGATATTACACGATTGAAAATAAAAACATCCCGTAAGGTTAAAAGACGTAAATCTTTAAAACACGATAAAGATACAATTCTCAGATTGATTGATAACGTACTGAATCTTAAAGCTACTTCCCTATAAAAAGTAAGAAATGTATCTTATCGTGTTCACCTCCTGTAGTGTTCAAATATCTTAGCTTACAATTAGAGCTATTAAGTACACCCACATCGTGCATTAAACTTTCTCTGTGCCTATCTACCGACCCATTACTCTGTTTGAAAGAGATTCTGGACATGCTTAACACGCCTCACGACACGCCCCAGCAATTTTATTATGCGCTGCTGAATCATGATTACGACGTCGTCGGCCCGAGATTCAATATCGACTAAGTTGATAGACGTTTTTACTTATTCGCGAAATTGTTAACGGCGAAAGAGGCGAGCATTCGACAAAACACGAATCTCTAGATTCTAAAGTGCGAACGACGAACAAAGTTGAAACATGGGAGTAAAGTAGGATCATAGACGAGAGCAATAAGACGCACTCTCACAGCTATCGGCTCCAATTTAATTAACGGCCTCCGGTGAGCCGTAACTCGCTAATTGCGTAGCTCGAGGTGGTCACAAATGCATCGTACACGTCCGAAAGGGACAGGAAGGGCGGCCCGTCGAAGAGAATCGTCGATCGATCTTCCCGACGCTCGTGACTCCTTTTTTCGTAGGCTTCTCTGACTGGCCCTTCTCTCTCTCTCTCTCTCTCTCTCTCTCTCTCTCTCTTTCTGTCTATATCTCCTCTCTCTCCCTCCATTTCTTTTCGATCGCCTCTTGCGGAGCAAGCCTTTGCAATCGATTGACTCCGATGCTTCGAACCCCCTTCAAATTATGTGAAATTACATACGTCGCCCGAAGGAATATCTTAAAGGCGATTTTTCTTTT
Source organism: Bombus confusus (assembly GCA_014737475.1). Lineage (NCBI taxonomy): Eukaryota > Metazoa > Arthropoda > Insecta > Hymenoptera > Apidae > Bombus > Bombus confusus. Next base: position 11,506,806 of record JACXIV010000002.1, on the reverse strand, counting down.
CTTCTCTCTTTATACAGTCCAGAATTAGGATCGAATTAGGATCACTCAAAACTTTCAATATTTTTCACTGCTTTAGTACGGTTGCGAAGAGTCAACGAATTCTAGTGACAAAGCTATCATAAACGTAGGTAAATGTTAATGTACCCGTTAATATACCGTAATTAGGGAACGAGTTAAGTACTTATATATCCGTATTTTCTTCTGTAACTGCGTATACCATAAAAACTAAAATTTAATATGGTCACTCTGACAGAGTTCCACTATAAAGGACGCGTATATACTATATACGTTTTGTTCTTGTAAATGCTTGCCATTTTCTAACATCTCGCCGTTTTGTCCGGCGCTTGAAAACTGTACAAAAGTGAAATTTCTCCAAGTGTCCCCAATTCGACGGTCAAGAACTGTAGCCCCTTTGATCTGTTTTAATCACGGGTCTTTTAACGACTCGCGAGAAACAAAACCTGACTGGACGGTCTCCACGACACCCACGCGCGGCACCTTCATTACCATAACAATTCTCTTACACGGGGACGAGCAGGCGTAGCGGCCGACAAGGCAATTAATATATAAATCCGCGGGCGGCAATAGATCCTGCTCGTCTTCCCTCTTCCTCTCGTTCTTCTTCGCGCTCGGTCTCCCAAAGTACACGGGTCCCCTTCTCGTCCTTTTCTCATAAGTGCCGCCCGCATAAATCTATGAACTAACCTAAAGCGCGCGTGGTTCCGCGAGATTTATATTAACTGCGCCGGCGACCGTGTGTACGCCGCGTGCGTGTACGCGCGGACAACGCGGCCGTGCGCGTACCTACACGCTTTAACGCCGCCGCGAATGCTAAATGCCCATGCTGAAGTGGAGGAAGGGAGAAAACGGCCGGCACGCTCGTAAAGTATAGCGATTTGAACGTAGCCACGTAACCGAGAGCAAAGGAAAGGACTTAGAAGCTCATCCGAAGGAAGGGAGAAATGCGCGCGGATAGTAATGAGTGGAGTAATGAATTTCGCTAAACGCCACTCGCCTACGTGGGGATCTCGTAAACACCGCGACTTATGCTCGAGACTACGACGCCACACGGTGCTCGCTTTCTGTGCGAGAATAGGTATAACAGCCACGCCATTTTCCACCACCCACGACAGCCTTCGTATTTCTTAGCGTGGCTGTTACCACGAACTTGTCATAGGATTTGGTAGCTTTTGTTGTTAGAGTTACATGTTACATGAAAATATATAACATGTCGATATAAGGTGTTATATTTTTGGGGAAGTATTTTTTACTGTTTCGAATAAAGAAAGAATGATAGTGATAAATTTGTCAAGCTGTTGTTACAGTTAAATGTAGGAAAAGACAGTAATATCAATGTAGCGTGTTGTATATGTTCTTTTAGAGAATAATTTTGATTAATATTTTAAGATAAAGAGCTATTTTTTAGTGTTGGAAAAGTTCAGTAAGATGATCAGAAAAACGCTGCAGACGCTTAATCTTTCCTATTTTTTTCCTCCCGGAAAATAGATTCTTGTCTGGAATAACGCAAAAAAGATATCGAGACTAACAATCGATAAGGTAGCGGGATAGTATCTGGTTGCGGTCATCGTTGTTTTGCGAAACGCAGCGAGTGCGCACACAGGTGCACGATAAGATAATAAATTTCTTGAAACGTAGCTGGCTTACACGGAAACCTCATAAAGCTGGGATTTAGAGTTAGAACACCAGCGATGCTTCCTGGCAAACACCGTTCGCGATGTTCGCTCCGGTCTGAACTGTTCTTCTGACCACCTGCAAGGCGGCCCGATTCAAGTGGGCGGCAATTGAAATATTATAACCATAACACCATAAATAAGATAACCGGTGCACTTATAAAAGGCTGCAAAGAAGTAGCTGCCTATAATAGCTTGCAATGGATTAATCTTCTTTTACACGTCGTCTACAATGCCATTATCATCGAACAACTATTCGCTGATAAACATATCTCTCCAACAACAGAAAGTAGTAAATATTCTGTATTTGAAAACAACTCGAAAAAGAAGGATTATCTAAGTTCACACTCTCGAAGTATGTATCAGTAAATAAGTACCCAAACATCTGATACAATTCGATCAAGAATCGATATTTTTAAAGCCTTTTTTTCTTAATTATTTATCCCTTGTCATAGATGGGATCAAATGCTAAAATATAGCTAAACCGAAAGAAAAGTATATGTATATATATATATATATATATCTTTAAAGAGTTTCATATTTACCTTTAATAAATAGTTGGCACTTCGTGGAAATTGTATTATAATTATACAGTATATAATTGCACGGGTGTAACATTGAACAGGTAAGCTTAAAATCAATTAACTTTGATGTTTTCACAGAACAAATTTTTATCCACTTTCGATTATTGCAAATTTTCTATACCGATTAATATAATAGTACGTATTACTTACACCAGTATCTATCAAGTATACGTGATTGCCTGATACGATATCAGCAACTACAGTTAGATTAAAGAGTTTCATTCGAAAAGTACACTTTATAAATTTACAATAAATCAAAAGTATTCAAATATTTATGCGCCGCAGTGTATCTAACTTTGAACACCTAACTGACCAAACTAATTATGAAATCAGCAACTCACGTAACGATCTTATGAATGGAAACGTGTTTGGTTGCAAACGAGCAATTTTTATCAATCCATCAAAAATATAACAGCTGCCGGATACGATACGAATGGTCGGGAATCGTTCGACAAATACTAGCATTCCATCGACGCCATTACTGTAGTCGGTGTATCGAGAAGTGAATGCACCCGTGGAGGCCTTTAAGGCCGTCACGGCGTAGGAATTAATTCGTCTTAGGGGAATTTCCTGGTGAGCGTAGGAGTCCGAGAATGGCGGTGAAAGTCTATCGGGTTCTAAATCCAATTGATCGATTTCTAATCGATGCACGGTTACTGTTATAAATGCCTATTCACGTACGTGACGCGATTCTTTACGGGTACACCGTGGCTTAATGGAATTCAGGGAGCAGTATTAATTATCCTGGTTTTCATTGATTCTATCATCTTCAAAATTCATGAATCTTTTGTTTAAATATCTTTGTTGCAATATACCGGATACATCGTCGATTCGGATTGTGGTCCATTAAGGACAGACATTTTTTTTTATTTGCGAAACTAACGAAGGTAATGCGATACAAGGGATATAAGTTAATCATTGGTAGTCAGCTGTGCAATTTGCATAGTTTCTATCTACGCTACTCCTTAAGGTTATTTCTTATATATTCATTTCGTAAAAAACCAAGATAAGTTTAAGTATTTTGCAACCCATGCTTTGTTACGTATTTTCTCTTCACTGAGACACTTTTAAGAGAACAGAATTGTTAATACGTATGCTGGGTATTAAAAAATGAAGTATTTATATGATATTTATATGATGTGACTCCGGCATTAAATATAATGAAATGTCGTTTGTTCCTTCAGAGTGAAAAACACGTAGTGTGAATGTACACAGGATCGTTCGACAGCTGATTCATTGACCTAAGACAGCTACATGTAAGTGTAAATTTCGAATGTAGAATTCGATTGTTTATAAGTGGAAAAAACGGCATCAAATGACATATCATCGTTGTCTTGAAGTTTAAGATCACACGTTATAAATATTCCCTTCTTTTTTTAAGAACTCGTGTAAATGATTAAAATCGAACAAACACAAATCGTTATGGAGAAGGAATCACGTGCCAACTAGTTCACTATTGTTCCCAAGGAACTCGAGTGTGAGGCGTTACACTTTGTCCGAGAACCGCTCCAGGCAGCAAGTGGTGTCGTTTCAACGATCACGCACGCGATGTCGAGCGATCATTGTGTCTCGAACAAGGAGGAGGCACACTACCGATACAGAGACACGCAGCGAAACCCACGTCGCGCGTTATCGTGGTAGAAATATCATCGATGAGAACGAGCGTCGTAATTCGTCGCTAATCACCACGTGCACACGGTGTGGGAGGCGGCACCGCAGGAGAATGTCAGTGAAAGTCTATCTCGGCGATCGTTCCTACGATGATTGTCGTCCCACGTGTTCTCGCCGGCACGACAATCGCTTCCTGATGAAGCGAACGACCCATTCGATACCAACAAGAGAGATTCCAAAGCCTCTAAGAGGATACCCGAACAGTTGTTATGCGTAGTCAACTCGGGCATGGTAATGGAACTCCCTAAACGTCGTTTAGCCGACATTATATCGCATTGCGAAATATGTCTCATAAATTTTAGATTTAAATATCGAACGAATTTAGTTTCTTTGATTTCTATTTCATTATGTCATCCTGAAAGTCCCCGCAGTTTTAAGCCATACATTTGGAAATGATATAACACGTTTGAAATTGAACATTTTTACTTAAAATATCTGCTGTAATTTTCAATAGATCTTTCTGACAGTATATAATACGATCATAAGTTTCATATATGTAATAACAAGAACTCTTAAAAAAAAGAAGCTATGAAAGTGTGTTTTCGATATTCTCCTGTTTTCTAAGTCGTTTAAGAAGATTATTAAGTGAGCAGAATAGGAGAAAATTAAATGAAAAAGTATGGTGAATGGGAAAATAACATCAATACTTAGGAATTCCATTTTTTCGAAATACGTTGAATAAAAGATCAATTAGCGGCTGTTTTAAACAAAAGAAGTGCGGCAAATATAATAAATATTCAAGACGTTCCAATATTTATGCATATATGTATTTAGTACAGAAGAATGGAAATGTAACGATTCCTTGGAGAATTCGTCGATTTGGTATTTACATTTTTAAACTGACGTCGCGTGTAAATTTGATTGCGTCGTAAAATTGTGTTTCATGATAGCACGCGCCATATGTAGCAATACAGGCACGAAAAAAATTGCAACAATGGGCTACAAAGCTTTTCCTCCTCCGCCTTATTCATTGTATCCCTCTACCTCAGATTACCATACGGATCTAAGAATGAGTTTGGCGCGAGTCAATTACATATACCTCGCATTGACAAATGAATACTCAGGCTATAACCTATATCTTTTGTATTCTCACAAATCTATATGCTTAAGAGTTATTGTAACAATTTCCTCTAATCAACTCTAAATATAGTAATGAAGCAATCAACGCCTAATGCTAAAGTATTTTGATAAATGAATATTCAGAAGAGTGCGACCTAAATCTTTTATAATAGTTAGAAATCTATATGCTCGAGAGTTTCTTTAACAACTTCCTTTAACAATTGCAAATACAGTAATGAACCAACCAACTCGCAATCCTCGAGTGCTGTCCTATAATATAAGTGTTCCTTTAATATTCATATATCCAAATGTTACGTAATTATTGCGTTATACAACTGCAATTGAATCTCGGCGAGTTTCCCTAAAAGTGTCGATAACTTGTCAGTAGAAATTGATACGTTTCAGACTGGAACACGTCGGACATAACTCAAGCGAACAGATGACCACGACTCGATCGATTTGATAGCATAGCAGCAACGGACCGCGCTGCATTTGCAATCGATCTTGATTTATCGGTTCAACCAATGCGATGGACGCGAATGCACCGCCGCAATTTGCATCGGATCACACTACGATTTGTAACGCGTTCGCGGCTCTCGCCCGCCTAGGGCGTTCTGATTTATGTGAATAATTAGAAAACGAGTTCGCACGGGTACACTCGCGAATATTCATGCCAGAATACGGATCTGAACGAAAAGTTTTGATAGTTCGAAGGTGGCCTTAGGAATTTTCGCAAAAGCGCGTGCGCAACCTCGTATCGCATATTGCAAAACGACGAAATTCTGCCTATAACAACGTCTCGCATCTTGAATAGTGCCAGCAGGATGTTGGTCATCAAGAATCACGTTATATCGTACTTTGAACGATAATATTCCAAAATTCTCTGAATACAATATGTCTTACTCTTCAAATTCAATTAATAATCGCTAATATTAAATATCGAATGTGAAAAATGAAGACAATGTTCTTCAACTATAATAATTCCTTTCTTACTTCTTCCTCTCTCGAAATACAGACGTAGGATTTTAGCGAACATATCTCTACAATACCCAGTACCCAATAACTAAGCTACATAACATAAATTATCACTTATTTCTGTAAATAAATAATAGCCCTCTAAAAGTTGAACTTCCCTTTCGTCGAGCCACTACAGTTCAAAAAATATGAATCCCTATACAAAACGATTCTCTCTCTTTGAATGGTTTTCCTTTGTTAAATCTCTCCTACTTGAAAATCTCGTTAAGTCAGAACCTCCTGAACTCAAAAATGTTCGTTCTTTCGTTCTTTGAGATTCGAGTTATCGAATTTCAATTCTAATTGGAAAATGTGTATACTCGCGAATATTCTTCTCGAAGTAACTTGTGGCGAATCCGGGTAATAAGATTCGATAGCTCGAAGGCGGCGTTAGGAATCAGTACGCGCGACTATTAGCTAGCCACAGCTATAAATAGACGCGTATTAGTAGGTACAACAAAGGGATGCCAACGAAGCGGCCGTGCCCATGCTTAGAGACGCGAGTTTCGCGTGCGCGAGTAGCGTGCACGCGCGCTCACGCCCGCGATTATCTTCTACAGGGGCCGTGGTTCACGCTTCCAAGCAGCGGCCAGGCTACGTTGTGGGTAGGCAGTCAAGGTGGGCAGGGTCAGGAATTCCTAGGCGCGCGAGAGTGTCTGGCACACATCGCCACGTCGCGCAGCCCGGAAACGAAGGAGAGCTTTCTCGAGGCCGTTCACCAACAGCCGCAAGGACGTTCTTGCTCGTTGAAGAGGACTCTTAGCGAGAGCCTGCTAGGATCCTTTCTTTCTCCGTATAATTGCATAAGGGAGGGGGGATATAATTTTAGATCGTTGAACGAAGTGGTAAACCGTTGAAGAGTTCTTCCAAGATTAGTCTCAGTCATTCTTATGCATATCAGTAAATTATTTTAGGAAAAGTAACGTGTTCCTGAAGTTTTCGGTGGAATAATGTTGAGAAAATATTCGAAAACGACATGATTGAGGGATGGCAAGATTTTCTCGTGATTGTCATTATTGTGCATTTGTTGAGATAATGAAATATGTAGCCTATGAATTAGAAATCCTATATAGATTCAAAAATCGAATATTTTTTGTAAATTACTTAATAGTCGGTTCTATTTTGTCCAGACCTGTCAACGAACAATATATCATTCCAATCACAAATTTCGATTCATATTTTCGTAAATCATCTTAATCGACTTAGACGCGTTTTCTTGGAAATACTAATTTCGAAGATTGCTGAAGATCTTTCGAAGCTTCGAAGATTGTGAAACAATTTGATTGGGTATGTTCGGCCAAAATTTTGGTAAAATTCAGCTCTTCCAGCTCGTTCGTTCGCAAACGGCGCCTCTTCGGATTTGCCGCGGCGACATACTGTTGGCAATAAATACCTGGAGGCAACATAATTCTCCGGAAGGACGCCATGCGTCATGCTAGATTGGTATCGGAGACGCGTTATCGCTCGGCGCAACTTTACGGGTATAACCTTATACTTTACACGTGTACAGGAGAAGGTCCAGCCACCCTTCTCGCGTCGTTTCTGGACGTCGTTCCGACGGTTCCCTAAAATATGTCCACCAACCGATGTATATTTTACAAGCTAAGGCTGGATCTAGAAACTAGACAAAAGACTCGTAACCTTCATCGGAAATTTATTCCTGCGGCCTTCCCTTATCTCATTCGTGTAAAACTTATGCCGCTCATAATCAGTATCGTATCGAAGTATCGTAAGAAATATTCCATTTGAAATTTCAGTATTCGTAATCTATATTCTTATAATTACAGATATCTTAGAATCGCGGATTACGAATAGTAATATTTTTCTAATGGAGACTAATCAATCGATTAGTAAGCAGTTACATTAGCAAAATTATAGATAGACTATGGATTTTTATGCATCTATGGGAAGTTTGAAGTAAAAAGATACATAAAATATGCAAAGATATAGAGTGTCTACAAAAAATGTCTGCACAGACCCTTATTTTCTATTGAAACATCTTTTTATCAGAATCTGTATCTCATTTTCACACTGTACTTATACAAAAGCGCTACTAAATGATGCAAAATTTAATATAGATCTGATTAGTTAGTTTGTACAATATGCTGCGATAAATGCAATGTAGTACTTATATGAATTCCTTTTGTAACCACTGTATAAAATATTCAAAGTCCTGTGCTCCTCATAACATCCAATTAGTGGAACAAATCTCTATCTACATCCCACTCTTTTATCTGTAACCACGAATATATGAATTTGCATAAATACCCTCAGTCCAGTTGTAAATAACATACAACTGCAAAAGACAAAAGAAAATAAAGAACAATTATCGAGGAAGAAGATTAAGAAATTCCATTAATTATCAAGAAAGTCTAAGGAAATGAAAAAGTTCGCGGAACCAGCGAAGAAACGAAATTAATTGTCCATTTGGGAAATCAAGAGTTTCACGAGAACCAGAGGGGAACCGCAAAAGCGATCCTGCAGGGCGAAGGAATTCGAGGAACCTGCTTGTAGCCGAGCGAATCGGCGGAATAGCAAAGGGTACCGAAAGGCGTTCTTCCTCCGACTTTGCAAAAGAAGGGACCGCCGCGCCGTCCGGCACGTTTTTCCAAGTCGCGGAGCCGCGGTTTACAAAAGCCGATGTCAGTTCCGCCGATAGAGAGATTCCATTGGTTGCTCTCCGCTGGCGCTGCCGGCCAATATCGACGAGCGACGATCTACCCAATTAGTAACCATCGCGAATTCCCATTAGCCCATGCAAACTATCAGCCAATCTGCCTGCCCCGAGCTCCTTTCCTCTCTCTGCGTACATTCGTCACCGAAAGTGCAGGCCAGCTCCAATCGATTCTGTTATTAGGTATCTTACCATAGAACCTCGATAAATTAAGAAATTTTACAATTTCTACGAAGAATTTGCGAAGATAAAATAACGAAAATTTCTAATATACATAGAATGTCTAGAGAATTACATATCCTGTGATATTCTGTACAACTGATGCTAATTAAGAAACGTCTACATATGTAAACATATAATTCTTTCGAAGATCGTCTTACTTCGTTTTTATTACTATCGATGTTTGAATAAATGATGTGCTTGCTTATCGATACGTCACAGCCAATCTTCATACTATGCATAAACTGTTTGTACTTTTGTTAACGAGTATACAAGATCGTGACCGCGACAATCTGCCGAAACGCGCCGTTAGGGTATCTTCATATCAAATATCCAGCTTCTACACCAACTCAACGTATACTATCAAAAAAGTCGTCGTATCGTTAAATTCCACGTAAAACAAAAGAGAAGTCGTACATAGAATTTCAAGACTTCATTTTTCGAGGATTTGAAAGTACTTATGGTATTCGATCATCAAGAGTCACTGTGAAGCAGGCTTAATGCAGTTTGACCGGCAAAGAAGAGAACTTCTCAGTGTAAGGTTCTCTTCGACGCATCCGTTGGCCTGTTGCCTCGGCAGATTGTTGACCGTGATTGCAATTAGTAACCCGGCGGGGGCCCTGTGTGCCTTGGAAAGGCGCGCCTCCTTCTTTCTCGTCCTCTTTTCTCTTCTAGCTAATACCTTCCTTCTTTCGGCCCTGACCGCCCCCGAACATGTCAACCGGGCAAACGGTGACCGGCAAACGTTCAACGAGGACCAAGAAGACGACTGTAATGGACATTTGTTAAGAGAGAAACGACCGATCGAAATGCTTCGTCCAGGCTGGATTACCCGTCGTCGTCGTTTCTCCCCCCTCGGAGGTAACCAGACATCGAGATACCGAATCTATTCCGCGTAATTACCTGGAAAGACGCCGACTACGCTTTCAGGCCGCGTAACGTCGCTCACGCATGCGGTCGCCGCCGCCGCCGCGGTGAGAAACTCACTGCTTCACCAACACCGGTGTAAGAACTCGTCACATCCGGTCTTGAGGCAGAAAAGTTTTGCGGCGAGGAACTTTCGAAATCGTAATCAGTCGGCCTTGTTTGATGATACGATACTTCAGATAGCGTAGATCGAGGTTAAAAGTTACGAGGAGTGAAAGTAAATATTTAAGACTATACAGCAGCGTTAGCGAGAAGGGATTATAATCGAAATTAGTTTAGAATCGCAGTAAAAATAAGTTTCCCATGTCATAAAATTCCTTTTGTCCGATGCTTTAAAATCGAGATGTAAATATTTTCTATGCGAGTATCTTTTTAATTTATCGAGTATAACCTGCACGATACGTTGCCTATGGACAGAAATTTTGCTTAGAATTTTAATCGAAGAACAAACAGCCAACGAGAATCGACGAAATAACGAATGGTACCACTGCCAAATGGCCAAAATACGATCTAGAAAGATCGTTGCGTAGCTGGTTGAACGATCTGATGAGAAATCGATTCGATCTCGATAGGCGTTCGATGGCTCTACCGCATACCGGCCGATGAAATATTGGAACGGCCTTTTATATGCATCGTTCCACGGTAGTTAGCCTCCGTCAGGGCGAACACACGCGTACAACCACGTACCGCAGGTGCACACACGCACCATGCGTAGGCAGCGCTGGTAACGAACAATCAACGGCGCCCGTTACAACCGTGATTTTATGTTCCAATTTGCAAACGCGACGTTAAAGGCCCTCTCGACGTCGGCAACCACCAACAACACACCGCCATCGTCATCGTCGTCATCCAGTCGAGTTCGTCGTTGTCCTTCCAAGACACTTCTCCACCTTCTCATCATTCTCATCCACCTCCTTCTTTTCACTGTGCACGACCGTGAGAAGAGATTACCAGTTGAAGCAGCGTTCTGCCGCACAAGAAACGTCGTAATGTTCGCGGTGAAAATAATAGCGCGGTGAATTAACGAGTGCGTGGAACGTTCGCGATGTTGATATGGAAACTCGTTTTAAAAGTGGTCCGATTCAGGAGAAGTATGACAGAGGAGGCGTGATCGAGTGTATTTTCAGAAAATTATTACGTTACTGCGTAATGTCCGCCGAGGAATTAAAACGTATGAGCTTTTTGTTTGATAAAACAAAATGTACGATATATGATAACGATAATATCATGTAAATATTAATAATACTCGATAAGGACAGACGTCCTTGTGGCAAATATACGTATGTATACCGCTTCGAAGGTCCAATAACCCTACATTTTGTATAATCGAACTGTTTTTCCAGAGGGAACGATCTTACGACGCGTTGAATATTCATCGTAGAGTTGATCGATCTGCCTCGGCCCCATCGTACGTAAAATATCAAGAAAAAAAAACGAGTTCGACGCGCTGTCGTTCGAACAATAAGATTTCGCGACACGATGGACGCAAATGAACGAGAGTGGATGATCATGAAGGGGACTTAACCATCCCCCTCCCCTCGTTACAGGATATAATTTACATAAACCATAAACATCAGCATCGGACAATAAACGTAAATAATTACCTATATTCTTAAACCGTCGTAATAAATTTCGCGCATCCATCGTTCCGCCGTGACTCGTTCCGCTTGAGCCCGCGCAATGGTTCTGCTCCTCGTCTTCTATCGTTCTCCCTCAACTCCAATAAGACTCCTTCTTTCTCGGTCATCATTGCGTTCTTTACCCGGCGCTCTCTGTTTTTTCTTTCTCCCGCTTCGGTAAATTATATTTTTACGAGGCTGGATCGCGCGCTGATTACGACGCGAATGATCGTGCGCTGATTACGACGCGAGTTATCGCCGCCTCTAATGTAACATCCCGCGAACCAATGACTACGAACTCGAAAGCCAAACTGGATCACTAAAATTGTCTCTTCGAGAACTGTCTTAACGAATCCTGATAATCAACCAATAACATCGTCTATACATAACATTTGCAAAAATTTGATGAAAGATTCAATGAAAGTTTGTAAATTGATCTTGTTAGAAGAACACATGGGAAATATCAGCTTTTAATCGGCAGCTAATTAATTCATCTTGTCAATCAGCAAAACGCTGATTGGAAGGCGCAAGGGAGCAGTAAACGAGGCTAAAGAAATGAAATTTAATGGAAACGAATCTTATCTGTTTGCTCTCTTCGGATCACGTACATGATCTGGAACGTACATATGACCGAGGATCTAGGAATTCGAGAAAGAAACTTGAAATGTTGCACGACGGGATCTCGCAGGAGGTTCATCTAGATCAAAGGCTCCGTTGACCCCCTGACTGACGAAACCCTGGATTTATACCGACGTTCTCCACTACCTCCTAAACAAACCAGACACGTAAACCTCGAAAGAACTAACGAAAGCACACGGATTTGGTGAACCAGAGATGAGGAATCGTGTGATAAAAAGAACGCTAGAAGCGCATGAGACAATACTTGAATCAACTCCATCGATGAAACTTTTACGAAAAACTATTTGATTAACTGAACAATGCGTCGTGAATTATTTTTAAAAATATTTTAAAATTGTTCTTGATGCATCCTATATTTTATGTACAGGTTCTATAAAGATACCGTTATAAGTCCTAAGTAAATATGAGATATGTATACCTATAAAAAGAAAAAATATTTTCTTTTTTATACTATGGAAAACTTATAGAATATGAGAACAAAAAGAATTATAAAGATCGAAAATATTTAGCAGGTAGATTACGCGGGGTTTCTTTTACCAAAGACGTTATCAGTCATTCATAGTACAAGTTAGACGATTTCAACGAGGAATCCCAATCGTGGTCCATTTGCAATTCGGAATTGTTTTGGAAACTAATTTCTACGTAGAACACAGGGAAAACCACCACGACGTGTCTGCACGAATACACTGTCGTGTACAGAAGCTTCTGGTAAATTAGATTAGTTCGGATGTTCGTTACAATCGCGTCGAGTTACGTTACTTCGTTACTACGACGGACCACGCGTCAATCTCACCGGGGAGTTCTGCCACGGCTCGCGACGAGTTTCCCAATTTTTACTTATTCCTGCAAGTTATTGCTCGGCAAAAGTTTAAATTGCGATAGAAAAAAAAGGAGCACCTTCCATTACAAGTTAAATTGTACGCCTAGTGATCGGGTCATGAGAAAAATACGACTAGAGATGTAACGACCAACAAAGATGGAATTAAAACATAAAAATAGTAAAAAATAGGCAAGAAACAGTGCATAAGTATAGGATAACTGTGGCTTTAAAATTACATATTTTCCTAATAAAAGAAAAAACGAGATAGATTTATCGATAAAATATCATATTATTACCGAAATTGATATTTCCGTAGTTTAGAAATAATTCTAAACGCAAGTACCTCATACTAACTGGCAGTTTTAAGATCTCGCCACACGACGTAATCAACCTCGGGCATTTGACGAGTGCAAATCAAGTGCTAAACTAATTCCGGTCGCAGGATCGAAAGGGTCCAGGGTGTAATCAAACTTCCGAAGGTAGAACTCGACGGAAACCGCGAACACGGAATTCAACATCCATCGTGCACGATTTCTATACACTCCACATTCTGTATTCGACGGTGTACCAACGAGCTGACAATTACAGATGTTGTTACAAACTTTTCCCTTTGTACGCGTTATCGGGACAAAACGGAACTTTCATCAAACTCTCTATCGCGAAATAATTGCATCTGTAACAAAGCGGAGGGAGGATCCTGTAATCGATGGTCAGCGATAAAAATTAAATAAAGACATAACCAGCGTCGAGAATGCTTTTATTCTGGACGCCATAGGACAGAGCGTGTTCATGTTCTTGTCTTGTCGTGACTGTGCAGAAGCGGAAAAAAAGAAAAGGAAGAAAAAGAAGGAGAAAAGAAAAAGAAAAAAAAAAGGAACGATGCGGAGCAGAGTTCGAGATTCGCGACAGCTCGAAGCGCTTACACGATTTATCTGGCCGGTACCGGCCGCGTTCGATCGTAGCCGACCATTAATCGATTAATCAATTAAGCGGTCGATTAATTATCGAAGAGGTACGCCGGTGTGAAGGTAGGACGAGAGAGGGGAAGACGCCGGTAATTAAATCGTCGCGTCGGGACCAATCGGACGCGCTCGAGGGACCCCGACGAGAGGCCACAAATGATTTTGTCGTAACGACGTGGAGCACCCTGGACCGACCCTGGCCGGCTAATTAAGTCTTAGTCGTATTCGTTTGTTTCTTTTGCTGGATGATCGCGTTCGGGCTAACCGGCTCGAAAGTCACCACTTCAAGGTTGATTCACACGAGGCGACACCCTACGCTCCTCCGTTGGCTACCCGCCGGCCAAGTAGGAGTATACTGGTAGCGTACATTGAAATATTATCGCGCTACGGTATCTCGAGTACGCTCTTGTTCTAGTCGGCCATTTGCATGTTTCTCATTTAACCGCGACGCCGATGGTAGCTTTTTCTTCGTCGCTTCTCGTTTCGCTTTCAACGCGCGCTTCGTTACATGCGCCGTCTACATCAAGTGAAAACGGCACAGGTATGCAACTCAGTATATGTTAAGAATTATTTTTATATAAAGGGCAACAGAGCGGAATAAAATAAAGCTGTATACGTAGTTGCCTGATAAATTAGATATGATAAAATATGATAAATATATGTTAAGCAAGGCAGAGATGTTTCTTTCATCGGTATATAAAACTATTTTCCTTAACAAGAATACTAAGAATATTCTTTAACCAATATTAAAAATATCGTATCACAAAAGTACACATATACAGTCGTGTGATTCAAATTTCAAACTACGAATAGATATATGACATAACGTAGAAGAGTTACTTACCTTTTCGGTGACGTGATCGTCATTTCACCTGTTCGCAAGAACCGAGGCAACATCCGTAAGAATATGAGAACCCCTGACAGCGAAGTGTCGGACGAAGAAGGACCAATCGTGACGTTGTACTCGCACTCTGGCTGCTCATATCGTCGGAGTCGACTTTCGCGATAAGTACAACGGAGACGATAATGTGAAAGACCGTCGAAAAATCTGTGTATATGCACGCGTCTGCCATGGGCGTGGGAACCGCAAATAGCAGCCCTTATCGTTCCATACAAAAGAAGATAGCGATTTTTCTTTTTGCACAATTTCGCGATGATTCCGAAGCGAATCGTGGCAACGACCTTCATCGATGGCACCCGTCTGATTAGCAAACCGTGAGAGTTCAAATGTTGCGCTGGTTCCATGCTCCCTGTTCGATGACAGCGATTGAAGCGCACCTGGATTTCAAAACAGAAAGGACGCATCGATTAACTCGGATACGGGACAGAACGCTATTGTATTCGATCTTATCGAGTCAAGAATTATTTGTGCATCGTGATTTTCACGTGTCAACAGGTCGAGTTGTTTGATCATGATTATTTCACAATGAACCATTTGCATTTGTTAAATTTATCTTTCCGAAATGTCCTCCCCAATGATAATTTGAGAATTCGATATCATAATTCACATATTATATTATAATACATATTATATAATGTTGTTATAATATGTTATATATTGTAATATGTTATAACATGTTATAATAATTCATGACAAAACAATCAGATATATAATGAACACTTGTAAAAAACTTTTATGCATATATTATGTTATACAAAACATTTGAAATTCCATTAGCATTGTAATGAAAACCGACTATAATTATATATATTATAGCACAAGTATGCATATATCTTTCAGAGATCATAAAGTATTTAAGTAATCCATTATTATATACACTAATCTTTTATTAAATATACATATGTTTGCAATAGATATCTTGTAACTTCTATATCGTTATCGCGTTCTATTACAATGCTAGTGAAATTACAAAATGTTTTTATAATATATACAATATATACGTAAAATTTTTCAAAGTGTTCAAATACCTTTGTGAAGCACCACGTAACATTACCGTAAAAAATAAGACATACCTTTTAAGTCGATACGTCGATAAGGTTATGGCTAACCTATCTTTTAATAACAATTCCGTACAAGAAGTCGCCTTGACCATCTGGCGTCTGCGATCTTTCTACCGGTCGTTCTAAACCACGACTCACTGCTCCAAACCGAAGAACGATCGTAAAGACGCGTTCGCAGCCTGAGGGTCTGTGATGAATTTCTCGCGAAATGTCTGACATTAAACCACGACGAAGTTCAGCGCCCAGGGCGCGTGCCGTGTAGCGCGTATATTTGTAATTCTAATGGCGAACCTGCTCGCGGAGAGACTGGAGAAAGCGTGTGTTGTTCGCTTCGTAATAGTCGCCGTGGAATTCGGGGCTCAGGGCTCCGGGCCTTCTGAAGAGAAGAACGTTCAAAATATGTTATACAGATACCGTACGCAACAGAAAGGAACGTTCAAGGTGTCCACATCCACCCTTCATCTGGAAATTCACCTTAAAGGTAACCAAAAGCCCTTCATCAGTCACGCATTTTTCAGAACCACATTACGAAGTTGGTTTGTTTTATGACTTTATAATACTCGTGTAATGTAGATATAACATAGTCGTTAACAGCTCATTTAATACACGTATATTATTATAAACGATCAATTTTGACGAACACGTGTTACATGATAAGATAATTGATTATACTCGGGATACAGTGGTCTCATTGCACGATAAGAACTATTATGCATTCATATCACGGAAAACGTAATCAACGGTCTGCAACCTAACAGGATCGAACCAAGTGTAAAGTAGAAGATTTTCATGTAAATGTTCAGACTAACACATTCACGTTCGAAAATGAAGTCGATGTTGCACGAAGTTGGCCGAATCATATCCTGTATACTGTATACTACTTTGCGATCTTGACACTCGCACGGCTGTTGATAGCTCGCTCTAGATCTGATTTAGTAGATTAAACTGTCTAGCGTGCAATTCAATTCATAAAATCTGCTGATATGTACAAACATAAGAAAAATATTTTATAACTACAATCAGGCGCGAAATAAGAAGAGGCTAATAGGAGAAATGCTATATCCCGAGCGTCGTCTTCTTATTTATATGTTACATATTATAACCCATTTATATTAAGAAAAATAAAAACAACCATCTTTTAAAAATGCATATTGTCTTCCAAACGTTTTTAAATATAACTTATTACAAAATAAATTTCATTTCATATTTACGTAAATTCATTTCATCTTATCATTCACCTATCTTTCTATGGAGGGCGCCACTATGTCAATCGATCGCAATACACGAATCTCTAAAGAGCATCGATTATTCGCGAAAGTATTTTAGCAACGGTCGTGCAAAAGTTACATTCAGTTCACCAAACATTGTATTTACTCGTGACATATTTCTCGTACTTACCGAAGGCTTTTAACACCAGAACATCTTCAATTTCGATGAGAAAAATCGCGGTTTAAGTCGTCGATAAATAAAAGATTGCGCTGTATTCAGCGAGCGGTTGGCCCCTGAGGTTCCCATAAGTGGGACAACTTTACGCAAGTTTTTATATCCTGGGGATTGTCACGGGACTGGCCCCTTTCTCCCGTTCCCCGTGCACGCATCTTCCTTTAGGCCAGTCATTGATATACGCCGACCGTAAAAGCGCAGTGCCGCTCGCTTGATAATGCGAAAGAGAAAAGACGAAGGTAGAAGGGCGAGAAAAGGGCGACGAAGGAGACGAAGACAACACGCGCGATGGTTACAGGGAACGTAGAAGCGACGACATAAATAAGGGTCGTTGGTACGTGCGCGGATATAACTGTTTCCCAAGTGTATAAGTGTGTAAGCTTCCCTGTAACCCTGTTCCTTCTGTGTCCATGAGTGGTTTCATCGCGCGCTGAGAACGGCCAGAGGCGCCTTTAACGTTGTTAAAGATAATGCTCGCTGTTCGTTGCTACTCTTTCTTTTCCTGTTCCTATGTAAGTATACTTATGTTTCCTTTATACAACGAAACGCAACATTGAAATCTTTAAGCTCAACGCCTTAAAACTTATTCTTTCTCTGTCTATCAATGAACACAATGAGGTTACATAGAATCGTACACTTCATAATTTTTATTACTGAAAATATAACGACAGTATATTGGATATATCTATTTCTACATAGAAATATATAATTCTATGTATTTCTTGCTTTTTAAACCTAAAGACGATACACATGAGTATAAAATCTCATAATGCAGGATTCAATTCAATTCGCTTCCGCTAGAGGTCCGATAGAATATTAATTGTTGAGAGCAATCTAGTTATCTTTGTATTTACAGCAGTACAAGTTTAATGTTTGAAATTAGTAGTTTCGCGAGTGAAGCGTATACATTTTATGTTATTCAATATGCAAGCGGTGTAAAGTGCTTAGAACTGATGTCGATGGAACATTTTCGTAATTGAATATTTAATTAAACGACTTGAATGCATGATAAAGTAGATAGGAAGCACCTCGCGTAGAATGGTAAGTGATCAAAGTCAGTAACGTTCCTCGATGGGTCTATGAAGTCTCGTAAAACCGCAATTTATTCGAATTCTCGGTGACAGCTAGCATTCGGTAGGCACGGTTAAAAATTAAAGGATTATTAATTGTGTATATCGGAAGATACTCCGTAGGGGGTTCAAAAGAGGAAATATGTAGAGGATAACGAACGTCAAGTTAGATTATCGTCTCCCGTGGATTTTCATCCGATCGGCTTCTTATCGCGCTGACGATCGCTGTAATCTTACGAGTTTTTACTTCAGCTCCCACGGACGAATCCGAGCGTGAAGCTGCGAATTCTATGGAAGTCCACGGGTGGCACTACTATCTCTCCATCTTTTTTTCTTTCCTTAATGAGAAACAACGTATTGACCGATCGCAAATGTTTAATACTAGTAAACAGCTACAATCGGCCTGTGGAAACCTTCAAATTTTATTGAATTCTTTCATTTCAGTTTTGCCAAAAATATAACGAACCATTATTTCGAGTTAGTATCGGGTTACAATTTGAATTGTTTAAATCCGTGAATATTTTACATTGGCTTATTATACGGGGAATTGTTTAAGATTTTATTTCATTCCTCAATTTTATCAACGTTTAGAAACCTTTCTTTCATTTCTGCATTCTACAAAACATTCATATAAACAAATAATCTGATTATTCTAATAAAAGTATCGTTTGATTACACGTAACGATAACAGATGTTCAGATATAGCATACATACTTACAGTTAGTTTATTCCTATATTAAATCAGTATTAATCATATTTGTGTTGACATCTAGTGGCAACAGCTGCAATTTGTTACCAAAGAATCGAAAGAAAGATTATGCAATGTTGCATATGAAAGCAAATGATTCGTAATGTTTAATTAAACTAAAAATATTAAATCTTCTCTTATAATATTAAGTAATCATATTATCATATTACGTCCAAGAAATCTAAAATATACGGCGATCAATCAGCCAGATCCCAAAAATGCCATGAGACTACAAAATTTCTTCTACCTTTCAAATACAACTACATTTTGGAGCATACTGGATTTGTCATTTTTTTGTATAATATATGGTATTATCTGATAAATAAAATTAAAAAATTCTATTTTCACGACGGGATGGTCGTTATTTTAAAAATTATGCATATTTAAAGTTCATGTATGTACGTACGTATACTGCAGAGTTTACTTGTCCACCATAAAGACTTTGGTCGGTAAAGTCGTCATCACGATACCGATCTATCTTGCGAATTATTTTGCAAAACGCCAATTTAAAATTTAAATAATATTAATCAAATCTAATCCAAATCAACACTGTTTTATTCTGATAATTAAACTCTTGCGACGCACATAACTGATAAAACATGTATGTTCAAATAAACTCTACAAAATACATAAACTTTCTGTACAAATAGGTTTCAAAATAATGTTCTCCTTAAAACTAGTATATATTTTTAGATTTTATTCGTTAAAATCTATCCCATGTGACAAGAAAATTACGAATTCTCCGAATTACGTATACCTCGAAATGAAGTTTAATTTTTAATTTTTAAAATAAAGATCAAAATCATCTATTTTTGCACTGCGTAGTAGGAAAACAGTGCACTGTGGAGGCATAAATTATTAGAAATATGCAGCAAATTACTATTATGGGTGGGTGATAAAGAAAGAACGTTGGATATCATCCACTGACTAAGAATATTTGTCTGTGCCACTATCAATAACCAAGAACGTGATATTACCGATGAGATACAGAATAGACGTGACATTACCGAAAAGTTACAGAATAGACGTGACATTACCGAAAAGTTACAGGATAGACATAATATTCATTGCTTTTTCTTGTCCCATGTTTTGAAAATTACCTGACCCCCATACCATTTTCGTATCACATGCGACGTTAGCGATTCAATACAGTACCAGCTTAAATCGAAACTAAATTTTCCTATGAAATTACAAATAAGGTATAGAACAAGACATTTTGTCTAAATGATCTGGAACTCATGTATCTTCACCGACGAAGGTGACATATCGACCTAGAAGAAAGACTAAATTGCGTTTGCTACGACGAATATAGGAAATATCACGGACAAGCACAGGCGAGGATATAGTTATTCAATGCTGCAATCTTACTTACCCTGAATCGGTGACGTTGGATATGACACTAAAATGGGAAAGGGCTTTAAAGTTTTCTACACCAACAATTAAGTTTTAAACTATGTAGTAGTATTTTAAATAATATCTCTATCTGTACTTTATGTCTAATGTACGAGCATTAAAAGAAGTGTTAATAAAGCATGTACATAATTGATTGTCAAAAACATTATAGAAATGAAAATATTCATACGTCCAGCGAGTGTTTCAGTTCGTTACTAGATAGCGCTCCCTTGCTCTTTAAAAAGTCGAGAAATACATTCAGTAACTCTTTTATCAACTCAAGAAATTATATTTTGTAACAATTCTCAACATTCAGATAATTTAGAAGATAAATTGTGGATGACAGTAAGTTAGTCTTTATAATTTTTGGAGAATAACATATAAAATTGTATCTTCTACTATCAGTCGCTTGTATTTATAGATTTATAACATTATGCACAAAATATTTCCTTAAAGTACTCGTTTTCCATGTTTACACTTAATATATTTATTTATCATATCTTAATATCATCGATATGTCATGATTAAATTGAAGAATATATTGGATTATAGAAGGGCAAGAGATAAAAAGATATGCGATAAAATTGTTCGATTAGATCGAATAAATGAAAACGATTTCTTCGGGAAATACGGTTAATGCATAGTAGCAAGATAGGACGTTCTAGAAATCAACTGTTGCTTAATAAACAATATCTGGCATAACGTTGAAACGAACATTTCGAGCAAAGTTAACGTACACGAGCTTTCACCAGATCAGCCTGTAGCCCCGGGCTACAATTCTCGTTTTCTCTTCTTCCAACTGCGATTCGCTTTTGCTCTCTTTTTCCAGTAGCCTCTCGGTCGCTCCCGTTTCATTCCTTTTTTCGCGTACTTTTCACCCGCCATTTAGGTAAATTTCGTACGTTTCCTGTCGGCCAGAATTCGCTACTATCGCCGTTTAAAGCGTCTGTCGTCATGGGAAGGTATTCGATGTTGTAATCGAACGCTTAAGCATACTATTGTTTTCTGGTTCACGTTTCAACCGTACTCTGATTACTACCATTTAGATAACTTCTATCCAGACCGAGATAGTTTGAAACTTGACCTTAAACACGTTGACTTTCGAGAAAATTCAATTCTTTATCAAAACATTAAAATCAATCGTTAAATTTAATTAAAACATAGAGAAAGTAATTAAAATATTAAGCAATTCTCCAAGTAAATTTGCAAATTAAATGCTAGAGTGAAAGAGAAAGATACAAGAAGATAAGAGAAATAATTAAAAACAAATGAAACAAACTTCTTTTTATAGATCATTAAAACGTCAATTATTATTCACTTTACCTCAACACGAAAGAAAAGTTCTCTGCAAAAAGAATGGCTTCCGGCAACCGTGCATTGAACATTTATGGAATACTTTATCAAGATCCCGCCATGCTACACTGCTCAAAACAATAGAAGGATTTCAGACCGCACCGAAAACGCAGCTGATGTTAACACCAAAAGAGAATCACAGTACGATCCTTACGAAATTCAATTTAAATCAGGAATATATGTAAGTAATTTTCATATACACGTACTAAATTTCAACGGATAATCTGCTTCTAACAGATCAAAATGCATCCTTCATTTAAATGCAATACTCGACATAATGAATCTTATAAATTAGGCTGTGATAGATAGAACATACTATTTATGCAAATTCATATGTTCAAGGATACAAGTAGAATAATGAGCAAGCGCGGATTTGCATCATTTACCACATATTATAACCAGTATCCTGCTTCGGATATTGTATAAATTTTTGCAGGTTGCGTGCATTCTGTGTATTCCTGCATCTTCGAACTTCCCATAAATACAATCATTGCTAATTCATGTTTTTATCCTCACAACCAAACAAAGTAAAACCGAAGGAGACATTTCTTTCATTGGCTAAATCTCATAAAGGTTACTATACTTTAAATGTTCTATATAATTTTTCGTATGTATATTTTGTTTCTTCGTATTATGTTTCTTATGCATTTGGCACCTTTAAATTTCACCTAAATACATAGATATTCGCTGCGTGTTCATAGGTCAATAAAAAGTCCATCGGTAAGTCATCGTGAACTTCGTAAACAAAGTTCGGTAAGTAAGTACTTAGCTGTATAGACAACGATCACGACGCGGAAAGAGGGAGGTAAAAGAGAGAGGATAGTGGTCGTCAGTAAGTCGGCGACCAGAGAAAGAGGAGGAAGGCCAGCTAGGTTGGTGGTGATCGAGTCCGGATCCGCGACTAGCAGTTCACGGCTGGTAGTCAGCGCACAGTCAGTCAGTCATTCAGGCAGTCGATTGTAGTTAGTTGGTGGTAGAAGTTGCTCCGCTCGTGGAGCCGCGACATGTTCCTTTCGCGTCTCGGTTCGCATGAGTTTCACCCGTATTATTTAATCTTTCGTCGACACGGCTTTGTTGCGACTCATCGACCACCACTGTAACCGTTTTCCTCGATCTTTCGCTCGTTATTTCTTTGTTTCTCTCTTTCGTTTCTTATTCTTCCTTTCCACAAACACGTTGGTTGGTTCTGCGCAGTGAAGTCGATCGATGAAAGTGCAAGTGCCAGTAAGGTCAGTGTGTGCGTAAGGACCTTCCTTTCTTCCGACTGGAACCAGTGATAAAGTGAGAGGAACGTGCGACCTTGAGCAGGATCTCGAAGAGGACCTCCGCGGAGAGGTGACAGCCTGGAGAGGACGCGACGTAAACGCAGCCACGGATGGTTAACGTGAGTATCTTCTCGTGTGTTTACTACCTGTAGCTCTGCGATCGAAGAATCTAGCAGCAAACCTCTGTAAGAATATCTGAACTTGTATAATTAATTATATAGAACACGTAATAATGTTGCACCTATATAGAAATTGAAGAGGATTATTTTGACCAAGTTGTATAATGACGTACAGACAGGTTTTTCAATTTATCTTTTAAAAGTGATATCTAAAAGAATTTTAACGAATGTACGCAAAATTTCTTTCAATACGCGAAATTTTACGCAAGTAAAAGAAAATAGCATCGCAAAAGAACGCTGTAGAAATCCATTAAAACGTCGTTTCTGGAATAAAAGTCTATGTAACCGGAAACTTGTACGTGCGCTGCAGGTATATTTGCTTGATATTCTTCCTGACGCTATTTACGATAATTTCAGTACCATAATTTAAATACATAGTTGCTCGTATCTCACGCTGCTCGGCGTCCAATTTCGGTGCGATGTAACAAAGGATATTAAGAGAGACTGGAGAAAGTAGTTGGCATTACTTATGAAACCGTTCGCGCCGTTTCCTACACCGATGAAAGAAACGAAAGACGAGAAAGGTGATAGCCAAAGGTTTTGTTTCAATAGCATCTGAATATGAACGTACGAAACTGGTGCAACAATTGCTGGCTAGGTTTTTCTAGCTTGTGAACACCTACGATCACGATTTGCCAGTTAATTTTTTACAAGGCGGATCTATTTGCTCGGTTCGATGCGGCGATAAATCGCACGACTGAAAAGAAATTCTTTGTTTTTCTCCACACTTCGGTAAACATACGAACAGAAGATACTCGTGCGCGCCAAGATTTCCCTCGTAGTAGTAGGTCATTATAGAATTTCTAGCGAGGTGCGCCGCGCTATGTGACCAGAATGATTTCTTTGCGTGAAAGTCACCCTAGAATGGTACAACCGAATCCAGCCAGTGAAATGGAAACTATTTGATCCACGTGGAATGCGAACGCACGCACGCAGGACTATGTGGAAACTTGTGGAAATGCAAATGAAGTCGCGTTAAACTGCAACTCCGAGACGAGTGGAAATGTAAGTCATATTAACCCATTAAGAGTCAAGTAGTGAGATATGCATAAAAGTTACGTAAATGCAGCATTGCCGGAAAACGCGAATGACTTGTACATTGCTATGTCGAGATGCAAAAATATATTAGAATAACAGACACTTTACAAAAGTCTGTTACACGAGTTAGAAACAGGAACAAAGTTTTCGTGATTTAAAAAAGGAAATTTATCATGTAGATACTTCGACTCCCTTCGAAGTTCTCTTTCGTAACTACAAGTTAAAAAGCGACATTCGACAAGGTAAATTTAAAAAATTGGAAATAAAATGTTACGGTGACGGATTAAGCTTCCGCTTGGAAATTTCTTGTGTCGTATATCAAAAGGTGTCCTAATACATATTTTTCGTCAAACGGTATGTTACTGGCAATACCTTGAATACAGTTAAGAATATCTAAAAACGTCGAATGCTTTCGAAGCTTCAACTGGAAACATAAAATATCGCCTCAGTGCTGTATAATTTACTCGTACAGGATGCTTGTTCTATGGATATTTACATATGTCCTGCCGAGACTTGTATCACGAATACGCTTTCCAGTAAAAGATACGAAACGCTCGTGGTTTGCAGGACTATCGGCAGGATAATACATGCGATGGAACGGGTGAGGAATAGTGATTTTCTTCGAAAGCCTGGCATAGGTATACGTTTTATCACTCTGGACACGAGTTTTCGTTTACGTGACCGAACGTAATTTATCCCTTCGCTAAGGCGCACGCTTCTCGCTTCCGCTTTTTAGATTCTCCATCGAATAATTCTGATAGCCGTTTCAGCGTGTATTAAGTTCGCGTGCGTCCACACTTCGCTTAGGCGCGTATAAAACGAATCCGACTCGTTGGAAAAAATAATTCGGCATCCTGTCGCGAGTCGCAATCCGTGAAACAGCCAAATTACGAAATATTATTAACGTTGATAATTAATTTGATTCAACGCTAACACCGGACAAACGTATTAAATTATCCGTCTAGCCAACAACTAGGCGAGATAATCGACAAGGTAAACGCGTTAGGAATAAATTTGAAAAGAATTTTCCACCTCCTAGGTCTGATACGCGTTTCTTCGTGTTCATTTTTATTCCTTTTCCGGTGGTATCTCATAAAAATGAACTCGTCTCGACTCGTAATCACGATACATGTTAATCCTTATGTATGTTTCTTCAATGTCTAATGAGTTCATCGGAACGAATGAAATTTATTCGCGGGGGATGACGTTACTTCATTCTTCGGTCGTTCGACCGTCGTGATTACGTAACCTTCCGTGAAAAGGAGATCTATTCGTCGAAAGTGATCTCCTCGCATTCTTCAAAATCTTTCGCTCCATTCTTCCAGCCGTGATTTCACAAGTCGAACGCTACGGTGCCCGCATACGATTACGATAAAGTTGACAGTAGGCGGTATGGTACGACGCTCGGAAGACAATGTACTCCGTACGTACGTGGCCCTGGAGCATTTTTTACTTTCCCGAGTGTCGCCCACATTCGTGGCATCGATGTCTTTTATAACGTCGTTGTCTACGCGGCTGGTGTAACCGTACACACGTCTCATGCCCCACACATCCCGCATACTCTCCGTTACGTTAGGTCAGTCCTTGTATTTTGCTTCGTCAACTGCTGTTAAGAGACGGGTTAAGCTGGTTCCTTACGAATTTATAGTAAATTTATTATATTATTACATATGATGTATCTACGTTTTATCATATTCGATATCCATTAAATGGTAAAATGTCTTCACTACGTAAATGTATCTTGACTCTAAGTTGATACATTCGTTAGATTTACATAGGTACATGTAATATCGATTTGAACCTGTAGATTAAAGATTCAGTGTCGCGAAATTGTAGAGGAAACTTTCGTAGTAAATAGACATTTAGATATCCAAAGATTTCAGATCGGATCGAGTCGAAATGTTGGAAATATTCTATCAAGTACTGGTCGTACTAAGTCAATTGTTCTGTGGCGGCATAAGGCTCTTTTAACCGTCATCTTGTGTAAGCAACAAGACCGAAGATAAATAAATAAATAAAGAAACGTAAACGCCGACAAGCCGAAAAGTTGGACAACACCAACAGGTCTAACGGTCCATCGATACGCTTTCGGCACCTGATTCGAAAAGTCAGTTAGCAATGAGAAGTCGAGCAGACAGGAAGTCAGCAAAGAGTAGAGACAACTTTAATAAACACTGTCAAAGCTATACGTTGTGTAGTCCTTTGGCAATTTCTCGTCCTAACCACCTCAGTTCTTTGAAAGGTTGAAATACTAATCACGCAGCCAAATAACGAAATTAAAAGATTTACTAAAAGTGGAGTTGATCAATTTAACTCCCAAACGGCTCGTATATTCGTATGAATACAATCCTGTTAGCATAAACATGTCGAGACGTTAGAAATTCTACGATATGTGCATATACGTAGAGAATAATTTCGAAAATGTGAATGTAAAATTAATTGGTGTATTTTTAGAAGAGCTTTGATTTTATCTACAAATTTGAAACGGCTTGTACAAATTGGATTCTCGACGCTTGGTTCTCCCGAGCGGTCTAGAAATCTGATCTTCCACTTTGTAAAGCGAGTCCAGTTGTAGAACTCATAGTTTCCTCGGTATAATTTATACATTGTTGCTTGTTAAATTGCGAGTGAAAAAGCAAGCAGCGAAACCAAATCGCGCTCTCGATAAGATCGGAAGCACAACCCGGAGGAACCAGTTTCGCGAATAGAAAATCATGTTGTTACGTTTGCGGACCTTTATCAGGCCGCTGTTAAATTTATTGGCGGCGAAAGTAGCATTTTATCCAGGAGTAGTTTGCCTACTTTAACAACAGTTAAAGTTTTACGTTTTCAATCGTTCAAACTTGATACTCCCGAAGAACCTCGAGTTCTTCATCTAACGTATAAAAATGATCCATTTTTCCCTTTCAATTGTTTCTTGACTCTGTAATAACGTTTCCTTTCTTCCTCTAATTATAAGCTTATATTTTATGATTTATGGCAATGAAATGCAAAGTACAATACAGGAAGTGAAAAAAAAATAATTACTTCCATAAATGCGATAGACATAATACTTTATTCGCATAAAGATGATAAAAGTCTAATTAGATACGATAAACGATCTCATTGACCATCGGAGACTTAACTAGAAGGAAATTAGTTCTCTTCTAAGTAATTAATTCCAATTAATTGTGATTTAAATTCGAGAAATCGAAAGAGTCGAGAATTCGAGTAGCGAGTACGTATTTGGGCGAAAAATCAGGTACAAATTTCGGCGATCTTACAATGAAGCCTTGGATACACGAAAATCTAGGTCGTTACGTTCGCATTTCACGAATCCTGGAGCAGGTCGCGTTACAATTGGCGCGTGAGCAAGTAATTAGCCAAACGACTAAATTTGAAATCGCTCGCTCCATAGCACTTTGCACTCGTCCACGACGAACGACAAGCAAACTATCAACTCCCTTACAAAAAACAAAACAAAAAAAAAGAAAAGAAAAGGAACAGCGTTTATTACACCACCTGTCTACAACAGTTCTTCGATATGGTCGATGTACCTCGAACTCGACCGACACGTTTCTACCTCCGCGAGATTCCCTTGCCTTCGAAACCGGGTCTTCTCTCCACGACCTCGAAACACACAAATTACGGAGGCACGAAGCAATGCGTGCGTACAAGAGAGCCAATAGGAGAGACCGGTCGTTCCTTGTGCATCGTGATCTTCCTCCTTGTCGTCGTCGACGTTGCCCTAACGAAAGAAGAATTCCCGGAGACGGGATCGTAGAAAGTCCTCGGAGGTTCGAACGTTTCCGATAGTCGGCCCGTTCGCTCGCTTCCTAGAATTTACGATCCCTCCACTCTCCAGAGGATTCGTTCCCTCCCACGAGAGGAAGCGTGGTTATAAATTGAAGGGAATCTCTTGCTTCTTCTAAGATTTACTAACCTTGCCGTCACGACGAGCCAAACCATCGTGGTGCGCCTGGTTTTCGCTTAAATGCGAAAGAAGGGAAAACGAGGAGAAGGCAAATTTTACGAGTTCGATGCTGAGGTTCGTGCGAATTGATATCTTTAGGAATAGAGTCGAGAAAATAGTATGTATTGGGTATTTTACATATTTTTGCATAAATGCATAAACATCGGTAGTCTACTTGTGAGAAATCAATCATCGCAGCAGTGAGAAAGCATCTTTGATATTTGACCCGTAACTGGTTAACCAGGGTTTAATTTAATGATTATTAGTGTATGCATAATGCAGAATACTATTTTCTGTAGTAAACCTCTGAATTAGAGATTTGTACGTTATCAAGCGTGTTATACGTTTAAGTAAAAAAAGAGTACAAAAAGGTGGTGGCTTAAGAATTAGTTTCTCTAAGGTTTAGTCACTACTCTGCAATATTTTGAAATCAACCTTTGAAATTGTTTTTCGCCCCCGTTATAAATGTTACACCACACGTGAAAAAGCAGTCGCGGCTAGAGGTTTTTTGTCGAGTTTGTAGACGGTTCAAAACACGTTCTCCGTGTTAAAATACCAGCTGAGTGACGACCGATAAAGGTCCCTGGCTATCAATTGCTGGGCGAAAGTAAAACTCCGAGAGCAAGTTTCCTGGATCGGTTCTTCGTAAACCTTAGCTGAAATTATTCCTGTTAAACAATTATCGTTGCTAACGGTTGACAATGATCGACGACAAAGCACGCGCAAAAAAGGAAAATCAACGACGAGGAGGCTCAAGGACACGGATGGATCGTCGACTCGATCCATCATTGACCGCAAAGAAGCGGATCGAAAATGTTGGCGAACCGCTAAATCACGATGAATCACCGCTGAATTTCTTTTAAATCGCTGCCGTAGATAATGATTCGCGATATTATGAAAAGTGTAATCGCGGTTTGCGAAAGAGAGAGAATTCTCGTGCAAAAGGCACTCGCAGATTTCCAATATTTTTCTTTCGTTGCTTAACAAGCTCGGTGTGTATGAATTGCGTATGAAACTTACGATACGCGTTTAGTATCAACTGGAACGACGAAGGGAAATCGAAACTCATGGAATTTTAAACAAGACTTTCATAATAATTCATATTCATCGTTTATCGTGAAATTTTAAGACGTTACGATAGATTGTACGCGAAAATTATTAGTAACACGATGGCATTTTCATAATTAACGGAAATTCGATCAGCTGATTTATTAAAGCGTTGACCTAGTCCGTTGGATCAATTTCAATTTCTTTAACGTTAAAAGATTACTGTTCTTAAAACATCCAAAGTCTCCTTGTTCAACGAAAGAAGTTCAAAATTGAAGCAGAAAAATTTGAACACTATATCTAGATGGAGAAACGCCTAATAGATGGGACGAAACGCTGCATTATAGTCGTGATTAAACGAAGAAGCACTAAGGTTTATTCGTATCGGAGGAACGGTTCGGGAAGCGAAGACAGATACGTTGAACTTTTCGATTCGACGCGTTCGACATGAAGTTACGGGGCAACAACCTCGGCAAACGTCACCAGAAAAACGTCTTAGAACTCGCTGCCGACGAGAAGAAACTCGACTCGCTGGACAAGTCCTCGTAAATCAGAATCTCTTCAGGATGAAATTAGTGTCAGTTAAAGGATTCCGTGGCGCCGAGTCGTTGCGAGTCGCCCACAGCTCGAATAGCGAATTAACGATCGCTCTTCGGAAAATACGAGCAAGAGTTTCGTTACATTCGTAGGAACTTCATTACCGATATCCGCTCCTAATAAAATCGAATATTACCGAGCTCATATTACTGTGAAATGTTACTTAGAACGTCGAAACATATATCATCGAGAGACACGAGGAATTTAGACCACGTAATGACTTTGTAAAATCTGGATTTTCAACCTGTGAATCTCGGACCTTGTAGTGACTTGGAGACTGGAAAACGGTTGTATAGCGTTTTCTAGAGACGGAGGAATCTTCGTGAATGTTTTGAGTTGTAATCGTTTTCATACGAAAATTCGTCAGGAAAATTCTTAGCATTCATTTCTTTCTACGTCGCGATATTCCAATAGTGGTGGTTAGATTGATTTTTGATAGACAACAGGAAATAACTTACGGTCCATTGTGAGGGATATTTAAAAGAAACAGGATAGAAGGACACGAAACGTAGATATACAATTTTGGATAAAAATATCGAACTTATCAAAAGATCGATGAAATTCAGAATCGTGGAGGTTCATAGTGCGTAAAAGGATTGAGAAATCAAGGCTTCAGGGTTAAAGAACGTTCGTCGAAAGGCCGTGCAGAAGGTCTCGCGTTCATATCACAGTTACATCTCGTTGAATCACGTCGATGCTCGCTCCTTTCTTTAGTCCTTTTATACTTGGCTAACAATCTCTGAAAGTTTTTCCCACTGTGGTTTCTCGACTCGAGGATTAGCCACAGGAATGATGTGTTTGTAATTACTGAGTCATCCGCAGGGGTAAACCCACAATCTGTGGAAAAACGGTAAAAGCAATCGGCGTTCAACACGACTTACGCGATATTAAATGACGTTCACCGATGTTAATATCAATTAATAAAAGCACATGTATGTTACATAGAAATATAAAACACATCGGTGAAGTAACCGTTTAGAAATCAAGAAATTATGATCATCCGTGTGTAGTACATCAATTTAAATATACGTTAACGTTTCGTGGAAATAAAACTACAAACATTGATTGAGATTGATCGATTGAAGTTCGTCTTTAAAATTATATTCCTAAAACATACCTTTTGAAATTCTTTCTTTTTTCAAAATTTTATGCTTATTGAAAGAAGTCTCAAACATTCCACTTAACGAATTATCATACAGTGTAGTAAATACATTTAGAAGTATCCGAGAATCATCGAAAACTTTTTAGGGGCTTAAAATAACAGAAATTAGGCTCGGATATAGCCTACCCAATTTGCTTACGAAATATGAAAAAAGATTTTTTCTCGCCAGTTGAAGATCATCGTGCAATTTTAACGTTAAAATCTTCTTAGACTTTTCACGTTCAACGTAAAGTTATTACAAACTGGTGAGTAACGTTTCTCAGTTAATCGATCGGTCTGACATAAACGAGCGAATCAATCGTTCCTCGAATCAAGATACTTCATCCCAACACCTGGATGTCGCATTATCTCCTCGATTACACGAATCTGTTTATTACGCTCGTGGAATCAGGAAGACTCGAGGTCTAACGAAGGATGCTCGCTCTTAAGATAAACCGTCGGATAGCCGTTGGCCTGGCGTGCACTGTCTTTCCTCCTCCGCCAGAGTTTGCATCTACTAGATGATACATAGGAGAACAGCACGACGAGCCGAATGGGAGAAGACGTGCGTGGTAGATCGAGGCTCGTGGTTCGCCTGATCCTCGAACGTGATAGTGTTAAGGCGCTTGCACAAATTTCCGGTATTTGCTAAGGGAGTGGGAGCACGAGCGACTGCTTACAGGTTGTTTCATTATCGTGCGAAGCGATCTCGAGGTAAAACGGCCCGAGGAGAATGAAGAGCGCGGCTCTCTACCCCCGGAAAATCGGCGAGATTTCGCGCGGAACGCGCGATGAAATTTCACCGTGTGTTCGCTGGTGCACGGTGGTCTGGGAAGCGGCACGTCGTTACCAAAATCCAGCTTTTCAATTTGTCATAGAAAAATATGTCTTCCTGAAACATCGTCACAGTTGCAAAATCGAATTTTACCCGCGAAGTGCCTCTTCTCGGACTACTGTACGGTATTCGCCGCTTACAATTCCTCTCGAGCGTGTCGCCTTCGTTCTTAATGCGCGCCCTGTTTTCTACGATCGATCGAAGACTAAATCGATTGCACTAAATCGAGACGGCATTCCTGTTCGGTTGATCGGTTCTTGATTTCGAAACCAAGTAAAAATTGTCGAATGGCCACCGCGGAAATCCTGGCACGGAACTCGAGATATCTGAACATGATATTGCGGGTTACGCAAGCTTCTTGGCACCGGAATCTGTATACATAGACAGGAAGCGGTTCACGACAGGCGGAATCGCGTTCTCCTAACGAGATACTTGAGATACGGAACAGATTATGTTCGACTTCCAGGTGCATTTGGATGGTGAATTTCATGTTTGTTGCTGTTATAGCGGCGATTGTAGAAACGTTTTTCGTGTTATAGCATTGCTGTAACATCGGATCGAGCGATACGATATTATTTAGTATTTAATATTCTTCGTTTAATGATCCTCAGTTCGAACATTGAAACTGTAAATCTCAATTCAATTTAATTTCGTTATGAAGATAATCTACCTTTATCGTATGGCGACAAAATTCACATTAGACAAGTAGTACAGTCTTATGTTCATATTTAACTGGTCGAAGTAGCCTTAAGAAGCATCAATATGAATATCACAAGAATACGATACGAAAGAAACGTAATTGGACCATTGAAGAACTTTTCGAAAGTCATTGTGGGATCTTGAAATAGTCGGAATTATTTATCGAATTAATTAGCTGCAAAGATTCGTAAATATATCTTCGTTTATCAATTTCCGAATATTCAATCCACCAATATTACAATATTTATACGCAAGAAACAAGAGATGTAAGTAGAAATTCGCGCAAATCCGAAACAGTGCACGCAGCGAGCGCACCGACTGGAGAAAGTGTGCTCAGCGATCGGAACGAGCACAATTCGGCGATTTATTCGTAATAAAAATCAACGGTCGTTTCCTCAACACGTTTCTCGATGTGACACGAATTACCGAGTATTATAGAGATACAAACGTTTGACATTTTTTTTCCACCAATGATGACAGAAAATGGATTTTGAAAATGGCATATAGATTGAAAATAGATTACCGTTCGTGTTCTAGCTTGATCAACAGATTTCTTGTGTGTGTGTATATATATATCTCTCAAAGATATGTACGAATACAGGTAACTTCTTTTAGTACAGCTATTCTTCTAGATGAAAAGTCTTCGAAGCATAAGAGTGTATTATTTGTTCGCACACCAGCCTTTAGACAATAAAGGAACGTGGGTCTCCTTTATTCGAGTTACTCAAAACTTGGTCACCGTGGTGAGTGGCAGGTGTGTACTCCATTGTTCTTCCCTCGGTCATTAAACGATGACACGAGTCCCCTTAGCAAACCTGCCTCTATGAGAACTGGAACGAACCTACGAAAACGAAAGCAGATGTTCTCTTGTCGCTGGATAATTTTAAATTCTTTGATTATATTAAATCGAAGAAGAATTTTACCAAATCCTTTGTCCAATAAGTTATGATGGATTACGATATGGTGCAACGGTGCAAGATAATTTAATTTTCTTTTTATGGAAAAAAGATCTCCAAAAAATTTTTTTTACATTTTTTTTAGATTCTATATTTTAGTAAGTAATATCTGTTGAAATATAATTCTTAAAAATAGAATTCTTATTGACTTGGGACTTTACATCTTCCTAATCTTCTTAATCTCGAGTGATTTTAGAAAACACCGGATTGGAGCAAACGATGGCTGTCGCGAGAGCGCCTCGAAGGCGATCAAGTTATTTCATTGTGCGGAGGTTGGCTGAATTTCTTATCGTGTCAGAGATAATAGTTACGTGGCAAAGGATATTGAGCCTGGGGTAGCTATAATTTTCCTGTTGGAAAGCGAGGAGGCGGGCAAAAGAGTAAATAGCAGATAAAGATCCACGTGCGTTCGCGTTAATCATTTCCGACACGTACCACGCGCATCCGCGAGGAAACGCACTCGTGAATCGAACCTCGAGATCGCTTGTCTCTGGCTAGCCATATAAAGAGAATCGTATTGAACATACACAATTCACAAGAGTGTTCGAACGCTCGTAGACACCTTTTACGAGTAGGACGTTTTGAAATTTCATTAACACTGTAATGAAACTTGACCATTACGATTATATTGGTAAAGTGCGAAACAAATCTGAAAACATATACATTATATATATATATATATATAGAAGTTACAAGATATTTATAGTACAAGTATATGTTTCATAGAGTTCAGAAAAATATTAAGACAGTCAAGTATTAATTATATTAATATTCACTTGGACTATCTTCAATATTTATTATATGCTTCACATGGTTATCTATGCTGTACACTAATTTTTTACTAAATATATATTTGAAGTGAATACCTTGTAACTTTTATATAGATTTTCTGATTAATTTCAAACGTTATCAATATGATCGTGGCAGTCGTGTCTCGTCGTAGCACTAATGAAATTTTAACATTTTTTGTACAACATCCACAATATACGAATAAATCTTGTCTATGCTAAGTGTTCGAATACCTGTGTGAGCCACTGTATATACTAAAATGACGATTTATATAACATCTTTGATCTTTAGCCGATAATACATCATTACAGATAAATAGATGATCATTTCTTTGATAAATATTGTCTAAAATCGGAGGACGATACCTGGCAGCGGCTTCCAGAGGAATATATCTCATGAGCGAGTGAACAAACTATTAAAGACGACCAACGCAGGATTATAGTGATTCGCCTAGTTGTTATATTAGAATAACGAGAGGTGATTTCTGCGTTTACGGATTAATATCACGGATCTCCTACCACGGTTTCCTTACTTTGCACGTTCGTTGCATCGTTGGCGATGCAGAGACATGGTCTCGCTTCAGGAGTTTGGCCTACCTTGAACATAATTTGTTTCTTTCAGTAGTGATCGAGTAGTGGAATGCCAGTTGAGAATTTGGTTTCGTTTTGTTTGGCTTTTTCGCGTTTCATAATTGATCATTCTCGTGGGATACGCTAGAAAGACGTCTTACTGGTTTATAACCTTGTAGTTGGCTCTTTGTGTAAATATTTTTATGCTGGCGAGGAATGTTCGAATAGCAGGTTCGGGGGATTAATATCCTGTTTTAACGCGGTTGACGTCGTAAAAATATTTTCTTCGCGTTATCAATTATCCGCAGATTCTGTGAAACTACGCTTGTTTCATATTTATTGCCTATCGAGAACTTCTTCAGCTTTGGCTATTTTTCTAAGGTATTTCCAGTTATAGCAACTTCCCTTAATCGTTTGTTTCTATCTTCGTTAGATTTAATCTCATTTTGATAATTTAGAAGAAATAGATTTAACTAAACACAGTCTTATAGTTTAACTTGAAACTTGGGAAGTAATTGATCATCATAGACTATCCAGTCCTTATATAATGCTATATTATATTGACGTAAATAGTTTCTACACGGTTAAAGTACAGTCAATGATAAATCCTTCGAAAGAGTGCAGAATTTCTCGTTTAGGTATATTTGAATTAATAACATGTGATACGAAGTCTGACGTTTGGAAGCAAACTTTTCAAATCTTTATGTCTTTCTATTTTACAGGACTCTGTAAAATTAAAAAAGTTAAAAGATTATTTAGATGACTACATAAACAAAAAGGGTATTTTTAACAAGAAAGAAACTGGCACCTTGCCAATATACTTACAAGTACAAATATAAATTTTGTATGCAAAAATTGTCTTATGAAACAATGCATCGTTCAGCGCAATAAATTATATGCACTTACAATGCCAATTCAGTGGTTTCGAAATTATTGTTGGAACAAGAGACGCGCTCACGAGGGGATGAAAAATGGAGCAGCGCATAATAGAAGGAAGGAAATTAAGGTCGTAGTGCACGAGGTTGCCCAGAACTCTCCTTCGTGGTATCCCGTTACGTGAGCAACTTGCCACGACTGCTCTGGCACATCGGAGAAATAATCATCCACGCTGATACACCTTTACAGACCATAACCATACGGTGATAATCGATTGCGTATGCCAATCGAAAGGAACGCATTCATTGTGATCGCTTCATTGAGTAACTTGTCTATATCTATTCTATTTTTACCAGATTGTCAATAACAGCTGATCAAAGCGCGTGCGAATGTTGTCTGAAAATAGTTGACAGCGAAAGGAAATTTCATCTTTTGTTCTTACGCAATTCTTACAATTTCGGGATTTTAAAGGTGTTTAATTATACATTTTTTTTTAACGCTTTGTAATTGTTGCTTTGATATTTATAAAATTGTTAGTTTTTTTTTTTCACTGATAAAAAGTGGCAAAGAGAAGTCACTATGTATAGCTAATAAAGTTTGTACATATTTATAATCTTTTTCTCTTGATGTAACTGTGGTATCAAGAAGCCATGAAAAGTGTTGAAATCGTTGATTGAAGTTGTTGATTGCATTAAAAAATTCTTGGAGTGAGAAGAGTCGAAGGGATTCGTCAGCATAGGAGAGAAATTCTGATACGTTTTCATCTTCCGCTTTTATACAATTCTCGTAATTTCGTAATTTCTCGATGCATTTAGTTATACACCTGTCTTAAAAGAATGGTTGAAATGAACGTGTACGTGGAATAAAGAAAAATGATCGAGGAAATAGAAAGTGTATGATTAGTCATCGAGGACGCAAATACTGAATCACGTTCATGTTGCCAAGTGTTTCCGTGATTTTAAGCTTGTCGATCCAGAAATGATGGATTTCATATTTCTACATTCATATTTACATTCGCATTTACATATCTTCTTCAATTTTTATCTTCAATCTTTATTCGGATAGGAATATACCTCGTTATAAACGTAGAAACAGAGTAACTTCTGTTCGATATATTTTCTCGAATTAGGAATAATTTAGATGATAAATCGTGTGAAAAGGTTCAAATGGTATACAAAACGTTAATAATTCTACGTATTAACCATACCCGAAGTAAACGTATCCTACGATATACAAGACGTTCTTTCCTCTTTTTGCTTTAATCCATATTTTTTTATCGAAACCATACAAAACAATGTTCCTTAGAAACGCCCTTTAATTCGCCCAACCAACACCTACCAACCCACGTTCCCGCGTAGCCGCGAAATTTTATCATTCGGAGCCACACCTTCCTAGCGGAGGAGAACATTTCCAATCGGTCCGTTTTACTAGCGTGATTCCGCGCTGCAGGCACACCGCGGTGAATCGTCGGTAATTTGCGTCCCGGGTCGGTCGTTTCTATCGTAGAGCTGTATAAAAGCCGAAGCCTAACAGCTGAAATTCCGGAAGGCGGGGAGTCGGAATCCACGTAGAGAGGCCACGACAGGGTCCGACGCAACGTCGTCTCGGGAGAGGCAAAACCATAAAGGTTTTCTCGTCGCGAGTTTGCAGCGGTGGTTGGCGCGCTCCAAGGCCGCTGGAGAACCAAGCGTGAAACTAGTCCGACCGGTACCAGAGTATGGTAGCTATTATACGGCTTAACATATATATAGTGGATCGGAGAGAAGTGTTCGGTTTAGCGGAAGGCGAAGTCGAATAACCTGGCACGTACAATGTAAAATCTTTCTTTCTTTCTCTCTTTCTCTTTCTCTTTCTCTTTCTCTCTCTACCCGTGGTACGTGCCAGGGGCATCTATCTCTGACGGAATACCAAGCCGCGAGTGTGCTTCATGCTTCCCTTCGTCGAATGATTGCACCGCGGCTTCGATGCTGCTTACTCCTGCTGCTGACAAAAAAAGATACCGGGCAACCGGTAATTCTGTAAAAGTAAATAAAACGTCCGCGTGGTTTCCTGCGAAATAAAGTTGGACCGGAGGCTTCTTGCCAGCCTTTTCGTCTGTTCAATTGGGTAATTTTTTTGCAATTTCGAATCCGTCGGGTCAGAGTCCTAGAACGTTGCTCTTGATTAGTTGAAACGTTCTATCTACCGTCTCGAAAGCAAGTCTGAGAATAGGGACAAGTTTTATGTATATCATTTTCTTTATGGTAAAGTAATTTTTCATATAGTGGACTTGAATTCTACGAAATGTTGCTTTTTCTCGTTTCATCGTTTTTGCAGTTAGTTAATCCTTTGTTGAACGCGAATCGGTCAAGGCCACTTGTCCAGCTGCGAACGATGTCGCAAGTGACCAGTTTCTTTTACTATCTCATTACTCGGTTCAACGACGGCAGATTTGCTTAAGGATAAATTCGAATGGTTTGAACGTTCTATTTTTTTCCGAGCGGAGGACACGGTAGGACAGAGTGAAAGTATTTCGCATGAAAGCGAAGCCAGTTTCGAGAAACGAAATATATCATACCGTACGACTTATTTTATGAGAAACGGTAGATCTCGTAGGTTTCCGCAAGAAAACAATGCGGTTTTGTGCGCTCAGCCGTCCAAGCTCCTCTTCGTTACTGGTCTACCGAAACACAACTGCCTTTAAACCGGTTCGCGGAATTAAAATTTATCAGCGACAGTCTGAATCGTTATCCCGCTACAACGGACGCGTTACCTACGACACGGTTCGACAGGAGGGTTTCCCTGCTCATTAGGTTCATTGAACAACGAACAGTTCAATAAGGTTGTCACTATCGTAATCATGTGTTTTGATTGGCAGAATTTATTAGTCGTTACGTGTTGTAAGGAAACAGATTTATAATCAAGTAGAATCTACGACATGAGATATAAAACTCCTATTTGAAATTCCAACGAATGGAATAGTCGTCCTAAGCAGCCAAAATGCAATCATATTCTCCGTAGCCCTAAAAGCGTCTCGGGCCAACTTTATCGGAAATTTATATACGCACAGAATATAAATAACGCGCAAAAGCACGTAAAATATCCAAAGTACGGTACTATTCTGTAAAATAAACCTCTGTTTAATCTATGCGCGCACTACGCGACAAATCGTCGCTTACGACACTCGTTTGTATTTTTATGTATTTGACAACGCGACTACAGGTGAATTGTTTCTTATTAGGAAAAGGAGAAATTGAACTTTTGATCGGTGTTTGCGAGAACGACAGAACTGTCGCTACTTGTGTCTATAAAAATATGAATTTGCACAAACATCCGAGCTCTATGTATAACGTAAACTAAGCTCTAACATATGACTGATACACAGTCTATTTGAATCCAAATTCCGACAAATTGTTTCAAGAATAGACAGCGAGAAATCGTTATAAACAACGTAACCCTATTGCAAAAGGGATTAGTTAAAAAAGCAAGCAACGTAATCGAACCTTTTGTCAACCAGTGTAGCAATAGAAGAAGGCACACCTTAACCCGGTATGCCGAGGTAACGACATAACATAACAGAAATTTGTGAACCGTTGAAATTGTTCAATGTGGAAGAGTCTCGGAGGCATTGCAATTAGTCAGTACGCGGTAGCGACTCGTTACGATCTTAATTGGTGCACCAGATTGTTCTGCGGGCGGATTAGCCGACTGGCTGGAACAATGGCCAGAACGTGGCGGGTCCAACCTTCTGTAATTACCTCTACCTGTTTCGCAATCGTGACGCTTTCACGAGTTACTTTTGCACGCGTGTGCGCACCTTCCCCTTCGCGTTATCGCCTACACGCAGTGAAAATATATTATCAAGCGCGCGGCGTTGCAAAATATGATCGTGCGGTGTTACCGCTCGTTCAACCGTGTCGAAAATCCTCCTTTCGCGCGTGCAAATCGCCAATACCTAGGCTAGTTCTCGCATCTCTTCCGTGACGATGATTTTGAGTAATAGCAGACGGATGATTCGCCGAGAGGAAATCGTCGATTCGTTAGGATTCGAAAGCGTTTGTACTTTTGCCTCGAGAGATCGCACATTTCTACGATCTGCGTTACGATCTTGGCAGAAGAAACCTCGTGTATTATTAGAAAGGGTGGAAAGTAGTGTGTCCACGGTTATGTTTGCTGTTACAAAATATTTATGATATAATTTTTGTAGAAAGTTCGTCGATATATAATTATTACGTCCTGTCGTTGCGTTTGATCAACAAAATGAGCAATATAAGCGCCAATCGCATTAAATAATTATGTCTTTCTATTAAGACGAAAGGAAGAATTCATTTTCTATCGATGCTAGTTATGATTTACAACGATACATCTAAAGGGCCATATTTTCAAGATAATACGGAATAAAGTTTAGTTTAAAGGTATTCGCGATATAGAATAAGATTATGGTTGAGTTTTATCGTAACAAACTTTCGTGGATGTCCCGGAGGAAGAGTGGCGCAAATGATGAAATCTTAAAAAATTTTAATTTTAAATAAAAGTAGAGGAAAGTGACGATATTACAAACACTGCTTTTTAAATCTACCTTAGAATTTACCGTTATTTATGTCATCCTGTTGTGATAAATGAACTTACGAAAGTAAGTCATTTGTTTCTTGAGAATCGAATATTAATCATGCACTTACGTAACGAAATTAAGAAATTAATAAAAAGTGGAATTCGTCAGTTTGGTTTCTGAGAGACTGGGATATCGATGTTATGTGTCATTTGTTTTATACTTATCTCATTTTTAATAAGGACACGCTTGTACCACTTTCCCACTGATTATGACGCCCTCGAATACAAATTGTAAATTGCCTCTTTGTTTTACGGTTAATGATTACTAAAAATATTTTTTCCGCCGGCCGGAATGAGTTTGCTTGCGGTTATAAAGGAAAACGTTGTGTGAGCAACGAAGACTTCCAGCCAGGAGAGAAAGTGTTGACCTCGATACAATGGTTCTTCGATGAGGTCTTGAAACGCGTTATCACATCCTATCGAGGTCGTAATAAACGTTTTTAATGCGCCTGATGTTCACGGTGCTCGCTATCTTACGTAATTTACACGTTGATGCTGCCGACGATAGAATATTAATATTTAAAAGTATTGCACGTAACGTTACGAATGGAAATCCGTGAAGGAATTCCACCGTGATAATGATTATAATAGTGATTTAAGTATGGGAAGCGTGGAATAAACGACGTGTACGGTTAGTTTCTCACCTTC
The DNA here is from genome assembly GCA_014737475.1 of Bombus confusus. Taxonomy (NCBI): domain Eukaryota; kingdom Metazoa; phylum Arthropoda; class Insecta; order Hymenoptera; family Apidae; genus Bombus; species Bombus confusus. The sequence continues at coordinate 11,465,778 of JACXIV010000002.1, read as the reverse complement.
CATACGCAGCTTGCTATAAATATTAATTAAGTATATAATATACTAAACCAGATTCAACCGTGAAAGACCCACTCGTCGTAGAAATATTAATGATAAATTCACGTGGACTGTTATGCAATAATTTTGCATGCGCGAATCAAAGAACAGAAAGTAAATGCGCATGGAGATACTAAGATCCGAATAATTACCGTAGCTAACGAATGGAATTCTATTGTTGCAGGACGTAATGAGCGAGTACGAACGAATCAAGCGTTCGTGCTTGAAACGAGGTGAATTATGGGAAGACCCAGAATTTCCAGCGACGCAGACGTCGGTCTTTTACCATCAAACGCCTCCGTTTCAGTTTCAATGGAAGAGACCAAAGGTAATTTTTCTATCTAATTATCATCGCGTATAGTTTAATATTACTTCAATGAGAATAAAAGAGATTCCATTCATCCTTCGCGAGCTCTACGATCTTTCACGATTTTGAAGCACTTTTCTTCGGAGATTCACAAGTTCAGAGTCATTCGATCTCGAGTTATTTCATAATTCAACACTTCCTCATCTTAAGGTGTTCTTTTCTTCGTGACGTCGTTCTTGTGGGTTTACAAGTTCAGTATGTTCTACGATCTCGTGGTTTCCTGTCATGAGATTTCTTGTATTCACTATGGTAGGTAGTATTTGTATTCAATAATCTGCTTTATGAACTTGGGCTAGCTTTATCCAATTCTACAGCTCCTACAGAAGGTTCACCTCAGTATTCCACGAATTTGTATCGACTTCAGCCGAGTTTCAAGATCTCGTCGTGCTTCCTGAATGGAAACTTTGTGGCTCAAGATTAATTCCAATATAACTTCATAGTCCCACTGCTTTAGAATTTCACGATTCTAAGGAGCTTGCGTGTACGTCTTCCGATTCCAATGCCTTAGGTTGCGGTGGATCTTTGAATTGTTACTAATTCTACAAAATTTCTCGCCACTCTTATATTAGAACTTTTATACCGTCATTGATGCGGTCTGTACTCAGTGACATTGATTTGCTTCAGTTTCTACAAGACGGAAGGATAGAGAATCTGAAATCTAGGAACCGTAACGGCGGCAGTATGCAACCTTGACACATAGCGTATGTCTTTACCGTCCTTTACCGTGTTCATAATCGCGCAGTAACATCTTTACTGTACATGACGTATTAACGGTTTCTTTCCAAGCAAGAAGTCGCTACGTAAAATTGCTCGATTAATATCTGTAACGCAATTTCCTTAACTACGTCTACAAATAGCCAAGTCATTTATATATCAGCAAAACGGAGTGTAAGAGTAATACAATTTTTAGTAAAAGGTAGTAAACGATGTTTCGAAGATTTATCGAAGTAGATCGTTCTGAATTAAATATACGTTTAATGGAAGTATGAGAATTTTCATGGGATCAGTGACTCAGCGGATTAATTACGCAAGTTTTACGACGATCCGCGAAACGAGAAAAAGAGCAAAGAGTATGATTACCAACGCGTAAGCGGAGTCTATTTAGCCTTTGAAACGAGACATTATGGTTCTCCTTGTTGCGTATAATGATCATAATAAAAGCTACTGACATCGGTGCGTTTCTACAACACAGTCGACAATTGCGTTCACGCAATAGGTATTACGTGAGACGCGCATTTACGTGTCACACTTTGCTACGACCGGAAAGGATCGAAGGTGAGCGTGACACGAGTAGCGAAGAGGAACGACAGGTTAAATGTCCTGTGCTGAAAAGGAAGATCATCGATGACTACCATATAAATTAAATAGAAATAGTATGAATTCTATTTATGACGCAATATCATACGTGATTTTGCATTCGTTTTTTGAAAGCTTGTTCTTTAAAAGTCTTTCGGTACCTAATTCATTGCGTTAGATCGCGGATGTCTACGCATTTGTGTAATATGGAAAAACATTTAAAGGAAAATCGAAGTTTCAAGATTTAATATGTTTTTTAGAACTGTTCTTCGTTTTTTACAAAACCTGTTACATACCGTTATCGTTGGTAATTTGTCGAGTGAAACATCGACCAATCTTTTGCTGGATTGTAGAAAAGTATCGTTGAGTTACACGTTTGATCGTGAAAAATGTATTCGCTAATAGGAATCGGAAGTGCGGCGGTAAAAGTGGAACGAACGTGGCAATGAAAACATAAATGACGAACGGCAAACACTCGAGTCATGTTAGAGGATTATAATTAGCGGTAATTAACGACTGTCTGTCACGTTACGCTGCCAGTCTAAATCTTACGCGATGTGTGATCGCGAGGAATTCTGCGGAAATGTTTCTTCCGAAACCGGAAACAACGTGAAAACCCGTTCCTAAGTTCCAAAGGGGACGACAAAAAACAGCAACGCTGCAAAAAGTTCCTTCCGAAGGTTTCGACGAAGCGAAGAATCCATTGCGAGTCGCATTCCACGTCCGTCTGGGAATAATTACGCGTTGTAGAAGATAAAACGAAGCGTTATATAATCAGCCTTTGTTCTGTGACTGAGCCGGTTTTAGTTGGTTAACTTCTAATAAATTAATACTACAATGTAAGATAAATTCCTTAATTGCTCTAAACCTTTCGCAGGAATCAATGTGGCATAAAAGTTCTATGTAATAATATTAAGTAGCACTAAAGAATTCGAAGAATTATATATGAAGTGTAAGGATTTTGGAGACGAATAACCGTATTTCCGTTTTTCTTCTTTTTTTAGGAATTATGCAATCGTCCAATATTTGTCAACGACACACCGGCTCAGTTCGACGTAATTCCCGGGAAAATGGGTAAGTTTGGAAATCAAGCTTCTATCTCCTAATTTAGATTATCATCATTATTTTATATTTTGCACGCACCTATTAGTTTATCAAAAATCAAAGCGAAACAGTTAAGATAGATAAAATGAACGCGGAAGATATAGAAGCATAATAAAACCAAGTCGTTCTGTTTCGTTCTTGCTTCTGGCGCAAAGAATCCTCTCATGATCAAACCCAACGATATGGTTCACGTGCGTGCACACACGTGAATCAGTGAATCGCTTCACCTTGGTCGATTTCCTAACAAAAACTGAAGCGAGCACGGTTTACAGTATTTTATTCAAACAGTTATGTATCTTATCTTATCTCGTAAAAGCTATTCGAATTATTTTATATCAATGTTTAACTCTACGTTTGTATTGTTTCTTCGTAATGATTTTGTTAAACTTTTGAAAGGTATAACGAAGTCACGCGTTTTTATCGTTAAATTATGTTTTACCATTTCCTGACCTCACTGAGACACTATCGCACGTTTCAGATTAGCTTCGCCTACTGTAATTTGCCGTTTAATAACGTGACGTTATTGTTGTCATGGATATATTACGCGAGCCACATGCTTGTCAAGTCTTTCTATGAACGACCTCGAAATCGTACAAACCCTGAAAGTGACTCTGCTAACCTTTGAAGAACGTGGGAGATATGTATAGCGTGGTCGTTTCTACGGTACTTATGGCTCGAAGCTGTTAGATCCAAACGAACTTTCTTCGGGGCACGACACTTACGACCGTATACCGGTATAATCAATATTCCCGGCGATTTAATTAACGAGTAACCGAACCCACCGGTATTGTATGATAATTGTACGGCTACCTCGTACAGTTCCTTTTCGATACTCACTCCGTAAGAATTTGGAAGTCAATAACTCTCAATGTTAGAAAACTAGCGATTACCGTGTACTTTCAGAAAATTATTGGTTCTTGAAATCGGTACTTTTATTGTTTGAGAAATTCAAAGTTTATAAGAAGTACAATTTCTTGAATTATATAAGAATTAGAAATTGATCGTTCCAAAATTTACCAAAAATACAAAGAACCAGATTTTCTTATTATGTAATCAAAAGTTGGCGACAAAAACTCTATTTAGAAGCATTTAAATTTAGTAAAATGAACGCACAGCTTCCTTATTTTCCTAAAAACCAAACCTTTTGAGAAACGTGATATAAAGCGGGAAAATTATTTAAAAAATCCAGACAGTTTTTAGAAGTAAACCAAATATACAATTAAGACAGCAAAGGAAACATTCCACGGCAAATCTCTATAAGAATTGATTTAAAAAGGGTATAGAAGTCATAAAACGATCGATAAAAAGGACCATCGAACATCTCTGTCACGTTGGAATCAGCTTATTTCGTAACAGGAGCAATTTGAATCGCCTTAATGTAGGTCAAAAAGAAACGATCACGTGTCGTGGTAATCCTTGCCCGCTTGCGCGCGACTCTTACGTACTTATGCACGGTAACGGGACACGGTGCTGTGAACGCGTCGTCTTCGAGAAACGCGTTTGCACGAATTCCCGGATCGCTCGACTTCCGTCCACGATGCTGTTACGATGCTCGTGAATTACCTACACCGGCTCCCCACAAGACGGAGATTAAGTTCGCGATGCGTCCGAGTTCTCTTACTATACTTGGCGTCGCAACTCGTCGACCGCGATGCGACAGGTCGATAGAACCGCGGTCACGAGTATCTTGCTGTTTCACTGTTTCCAGCCATTAACACACGTGTAACGGAGGATAAAATACAAATTGCAAATCGTTGAAAATTTTCCACGGATGATGAAAAAGAAGCCGACTCTTTCATTCAAAAAATTTTTAAGCTGAACGGTGTCACGTTTTGCTATTTGGTAAAATTAGGATCGAAGTGTAGAGACATTATTTATGTACGTGTAATGGAAAATAAGATACAAATTACGAGTCTTTAAAATGTTTAATTTGGACGATAATACAACATTATAACTTGACAGGTATTGAGATTTGATTGTTATGTATATTGGTATGGATGATGGAAGATAAAGTATATAATCGCACATACTGTTAAAAATTAATCGACTTCGGATTATTCGCGGACGTAAAAGATAAATTTTTGATCTAGAAATTGATAGAATTGAATATTCGATAAAATTGAGATTGGAATTTTTGGTCTTTGAGATCGAAGTTTTCGTATTAAATGCGAACCATCCGCGAATAGTCCATCGGATAAAATACTTTCTTCGTTTTGACGACATTTCTTCCTTTTCGATGTAAGAAACGCACTAAATGTTGGAAATTAAAAATTCGTAGAGGTGGTGAGTGTTTCCAGAACGTGGAAAGAATTAAAATTCAAGTTTGAAAGAGGCTGGACAATAGAATTACAGGTTTGCACGATGAATTGTAGACAGCCATTCTTTCTCGTTTATTTGAATAATCGAGGCACCTTCTTTTCCGCTCTACAAGCGCTGGCATACATATTAACGTGCCAATGGGAAAAATGCGGGCGTAACGCGACCGTGGTAACAATTATTTAAACGTTTAATATATGAGGAAAACATTATAATAAAAACAATGAATTACGTGCATGGCGTTACGCTTTATAATTACGATTCGTTGATGATTATCTCTTATTTTCTTACCACTCGGAGAAAGCCGATTGTTTGATCTTGACGAATCACTTTCGCGTTATTTGCAAATTATACCTCACGATTCAATAAAATTACAAGATTGTCTTGAAGATATCCACGTAAGTTACGTGAAATGAATGATGGATGTTATAAAATAGAAAAAGAGAGAATGTACACTACCGTTCATTAATCATGGGACACTTGATACACTTAGGATAGACGTAAGTGGATGTTCAAATCATAAAATGAAATTGATACTTATTAATCACGTGTATAATAAGGAAAACTATATTAAACTCGAATGAAATTATATTTTGAATACTTTATTACAGACATATTTTATTAAAATTCATATTTCGAATTAGCAAGTATCCTGTGATTTCCGGACAAAATTGTACGTGTCACATGGAGGATACGTACTTGAGTTAGATCTTGAATAATAATCATCGAGTTATATCACATCGTGTGTACTTTATACTTTTAATTACTTTTATTTTAACGCGTATATATCTAATTACATCTTTATTTTCATATTGAAATTACCTGTATGTCTTCGTCTTTCCACACATACTATAATAAAAATTCTTACATGTATATATGTACTAATATGTAGCTATCATTGAATCGCGAATGTCCCTCGTAAAAATCCGATTTTAAGCCGTGTACATACACCTTCGTGAAAATCCGACTGTAAGCCGTGTACATCTCCATAATCGGTCGTACTCTCTTGCACAATGTATTTGCAGCTCTTGACACCGATGTCAGCGCAAACGTCGAGCCGTAATTACAATGGACACGCTTTCGTGGATATTATTCCTCGTGCAAGCTTGCAGGAACGGCAGGTTCGAGGAAAAATATTTGTTTACCTGCTGAAAACTGGACACCGGTTAGCTCATCTGTAATCGTTGCGGTTCAGAACCGGGTCTCGTCGTCGTCGCCGTTGTGGCTCTAGTGAAAGTGGATCGATGCATTCACCGTTTGAATAGAGACGCAATTTAATCGGGCCGTGGCAAAATGTCCGATCGTCGCCGCGTTAACGTCAATCTCGTCGGCGTCGACGATGTTAATTTCAAAGAGAAAATCGCGAGAGCCGGGCACGCGTGTGCAAATTATCCTATTTTTGTACCGGTCGGTGTGTTGCAACCGCTCGGAGATTTTTTCCCTCGTCAATCTCAGGATAATTCTGAGGCGTTTTTTAACGGCGGTTTATTTTTGGCGAATCGAAAAAAAAACTCGTCGATCGATGATATTTTTAATGTCGTCAACATGTACTTACGCGATTCGATGTATTTACGAGGGTTTTACCTCGAACCGGTCGTAGTTTCGATCGGGACGATCGACTTTGGTTTCTCTCTCGGAAGTCGAATAATTAAGCTGCTATGCTCTGGTAAGGCGTTGCGTAACAATGCACGTGTGGTTCTTTTCTTTATTCTTTTTTTTTTCTTTTTCGTTTGAATAGAAGCGAACGTGAGAATGCATGAATAAGAATGTAAGAGAAAGAGGTGTTTAAGTTATTCGATAAATTATGGAACAGAGTGCTGATGAACTTCGTAGAGGAGCGAAACAGATTCTTAATCTTCGGTCGGCGTGTGTCGTAACGTCGTGAGAACATTTTCTGCGATCGAACACCGCGACGACTTTATTGCTCGGTTAACTTTCGTTTTCGAAGGTCTAATCAGGAATTATGCAGCTCGCTTGTTAAACATTTTCCTGTTTAATTATGAGACACGAGGAAAGGAAAAGTTATACGCCAATTTATTGTATTTACGCGTATTAATACCTTTTTACTTTCGGTCGTTATTTACTATTCTTTAATAACTTCGAATAATGCAACGAGTAATAACGAACAATGCAATTACAGAGATTTCTCGTGATTCTACAGCTGATTAATTAACGATAACACAGCACTCGTAGCTCGCACGGAATATGCTTAAAAAGAATTTATTTGGATCGTAATATGGTTAGTTTCGTGTCTGTTGAACCGATGTGCGATGAATAAAGAACACGTGCAAAGGAGAAAATGCAGTTATAATTTGCCTAGTTCATGAAACACGCTTGTACGTCTGCCATTGTTTAAATACTATATCTTTCGAAGATCAATGCACCTACAATTTACATATAAGTCTTCATTTCCATTCAGTAAAAGTTCATTCAGGATAAGAGCAATTTCATAAGCCTCGTTAGTCAAACATTCTTTTATGTCTTCTTACTTCTGCTTACTTACATAATCATTACGGGGAATATTCGTTATTAATAGCGCAGAAGATGAAGTCCTATACCGTAAAACCTACCTAAAAAATTCTCAAATGCTTCTAGTATACATTTTGCAACTAATATATAGATTTTATTCAAATTACGAAGAAATATCCTACGAAAGACTTGTATAAAAATCCGTGAATTTTTCAGATATGTTCTTATAGTTGTATAATTAATAATATTTTTATTTTCTAATTATTGTAATTATTTATTTTATTCATTAGAGTTACTAGAACTTTCAACACTTTGTTCTTAAATTCAGGTGACAAATGGCTAGTTTCCTGCCTGGGCGTTCTGCACTTGAGCAAGGGACTTTTCTACAGGGTGGTACCAGCTGATCAAGGATTCGGGAACAGCGGAGAACCACCTGGGTCACCAACGGCTGAGTACGCAGGGGTCTTCAGGTTCCGGTTGTGGTGGTGCGGCGCATGGGTCGAAGTTCTCGTCGACGACAGGCTACCGGCGATTCACGGACGGCTGGCTTTCGTGCAAAGTCGTCACAGTGATCAATTCTGGCCGGCTCTTCTGGAGAAAGCGTATGCCAAGTGAGTACCAGGGGAAGTGCTTCAACTCGAGAGTGCTTGCTTATTTATCCATCACGTGAGCGGCCGCGCATGAGATTCTTCTCGCGCCTGCTTCTCTTGTCTTCTCCTTTCGACGAGGTTTAGAGAGGCAAATAGTTGACTTAGAATGTCAGTACGAGGTTGAAAAAATTCTTCTGATCGGATGTATATTTAGTAACGCAAACTAGTTTCTACGAGATAACTTCGTTTTAATTAAATGAGAATTTCTTTATAAAAATCATCGGGGGCTGAGGGGCATTTTTATCCACGGAGTAGTTTCAGAAAATCTCTTCTATAGAGTATCTACTTACTTTCAAAATATAAGTAGATAGAACGATCGTTTTCTTCAAATTGTTTCACGAGAATATGTTCGATATTTACACATGGCAATATGATTCTTTCTTGTAGCCATTTGGTCAAGTACATGTAAATTGATTCTTATCATTTATTCAGCTTTTCTAAACGACGAATCTTTTAATATCATATACTTACTTTATTCGACTATGCCTATTATATAATTAATTGGTCACGCAATGGACTTAAATGGTAGGTGGATGATGTCACGAATAGAAAAAACGAGTTTCAAAAATGGGCGTATCTTCGGATGTTATAACATCAAACTGGGCAATTTACCAGTTTCAATCGCACGCAGTTTCGCGTGGGCGTAGAAGGCGGTGGCGATCGAGGTTCATCGATCGATCTGGGTAAGGTCGATCTTCGTGCTAACGCACCATGAACGTCCACCTGATGAACACCCACGCCACCCACCGGAACTTACAAGATCGGCCATGGTAACGTGAAAGTTATTCCGTGTGTTTGCATATCCATCCGATCCACAACTCTCCATTCTCTTAGGAAATTCGAAAGTCATGCGATGACTACAACTTTCGATGTTTTTCATAAATAGCGTGGGTGCGACGAAAACATGAAACATATTTAAAGAATCATTTTGAGGAAAATTCTTATACGAAAGAAATTTAACCTCGTTTATCTCTAATTGCAACATCCATAATTATTGCCAGATTGCGGTTGCTTATGCAAATATATACTTTTGCAACTACAACGAAAGGAATGGAATCTAACCCGAGCTTCTAACTACTACCAGAGATTTTTAATATTTTATACACCTCTACGTATTATGTGCATTTTTATTCGTTTAACTTTCTCATACATAAACTCTGCTATTGAACTGGCGATATTTCCAAAGAGATAAATTTATCATTTACTTAAGGAGAAGAGAACTGAATAATTCTGCCCCTCTACTAAGAAAATCAAGGAAAACGAAAGGATCGTAGATAGGCTCGCAGCTCATGAGCCTGAATGTCGCAGCATTGGAGAACATTTTAATGAAAAGGCAGCAACTTGCTCTAACGGTCAGGAGATATGATCGGTAACGAAGCGGCGTGTAATCGAGCGATTCAAGAACACGGCAAACGAAGCTCACGTCATATCGCAGGGACATGGAATTTATTCACGGTGTCTCGTAAAATCTACGGAGCAGATCTGCGACGCGAGTAATGGTACCGCGCGATCTCCTCCCCGAGGTGGAAGACGCGTTTACGCGAACGAACGAACAACGATGACCGGTTTTGCCGAAGGTCCTTGCTCCTCCTCTTAATCTTTCCGCTGATGACCGTTCCTCCTTCCTTCTTCTCTCCTTCACCTCGTTATCCGCTTCTTACTCGCGTCCCTTCCTCGGCATCTCTTCGTTTCTTGCCGTCAGAAGGATGTAAACCCTGGCTGGGCGTTGCTCTTGAAACGACTGCAACGTGACGGCCTCGAAGAGGAAGACGACCTCGCGAGGAGCAACCGGCGAAAGAAGAGCAGCATCGCCGATAAGAATCTCCGTGCGACTCATCCTCCACCTTCTTCTCCTTTTTTTTTTTTTTTCTTCTTTTTTTCATTTATGAGAACCACGGCCGTAACAAATTTCACTGGCGATAACGCGATATTTACACGCTCGTGAGCGATGAGTACACGTATACACGTGCGTGCACGTCGTTCCTTTAAACGTCGGGGAACACTTTGCTCAGGCGATATCGTGCCATTAAACGTATAATGGAAAGGGTTCTTTTCCTCGTTTTTATACGCAGTCTTAATAGAAAGAATTCCGAGGACGCGTCCTTTGAATCGTTGCGAAAAAGAAAGTTTCCGTGGGTAAACGTTCTCTGGCGTTTACACGGGAATGTGCGAAGGTATATACGTATATTAACAGTGTTCAGAAAAATCTGATACCCTATAATCTATTGTAGTGACTTTAGTGTTATACGTAATACGTGTAATTTATTGGTCATTTTATGTGGAATGTTTTTGCTTGCCTCGTTACAGCGCACTGGAGGAACTGGAGATTTCAATGCTCGAATAGCGCGATCGTTGCACTGTTTAAAGTCCTAATCTTCGTTTAAATTTTACACGAATTATTTAATTATGTTATTTAGAATTTCTATTAACTAACACGCGTCTAGATACGTCTGAAATTAGTTAAATTCTAATCTGTTCATTCGCAATTATTCGTGTAAATGTTGGTCAACTAAACACGATTTCCATTAACAACTTCGAGTCTCAGCCAGTGTAGCTTGACTATTTACCATTTTCATTGCGATATAAATGCGATCGTATCGATCCTTGAGCCTTCTTTTCATTTATTTCCAGCAATTAATTTACCAATCCGTTTAGTTAATTTCTTTTGCGTAAGCTTATCCAATTTCTTCTTACTCGTCAGAGTTTTCTATTTTTCATTACACGCTCGCCTAAAGGCCAACACTCGCAGCACATACCCTTATTTAACGGTCGAGAACGCAGCTCGTTATAATTTCATCATCAAACGCGTACATCTTGCATCACAATAGTGTGTGTGTGCGTGTGCACGTGCAATAAGAAATTGTCGTGGTTGCACTGCGTTTTGCCAAGAGAAAGCAGAACAAAAGGATCAAACGTTGTAACACACGGTAGCTAAAAAAATATTTGACCGCTTACCGCAGAACATTTTTACGAATATAATATACCTACGTAACGTATTCAGAAGACGTTTCTATAAGTGTTTAAATACTTTCGTGAGCCACATCACGATACCGTAGGAAAATTAAATAACCGATTAACAAATTATACCGCGATAGTAATGGATCTACGTGACACGATCATTAAACCTGACACGATCGAATTGAAAAAAAAAATTGAAAGTGTGTATTTCGTAAGTGAAACATAACCGAGGACACGTAAAAAAGATTCTTGAATCGTGAGGTCACGACTCGACCAAAGGATGAATAAGTTCCCTGTAAATTAATTCCAGACGATCGTTCGATTCGTCGAGCATCGGTTTTTCTTTTCAATTAATTTGATTCGCTCGATTACATCCACCGAGAGGACGACGTATCGTAATGTCGCTTACAAGCCGTTTGTACGTGGCAACGATTACACTGGTCAACAACTTCGGCAAAGGAATCGAGGTCGAGATTCATTAATAATTGATAGCGTGTTGCTGTCTCTCGATGACTTCCGTTCGACGTTGAATGTACGATGCAGTCGATTACCGCTGAATCGCTTGAAATCAACTGGCTTCCATAACCGATTGTGACCGAACGATGTCTCGCATTTGTATTGAAAATGTGATTGATCTTTGTGTCAATCGACTTTTGCGGCAGGCTTTGTGACGAAAGCTTGAAAATATCTAATCTTCGATGCTATTGATCATTAATTTTCGCTGGCACGCTACGTCATTGGTGATCTTCGAGTACAATTACAATCGTAAGAGTAATTGAATCATCGGTACGGATAATTGAAGCATTTGACGTGATCATTATCTTGAAATTTCTTGTGGTTCGCCGTTTGTTTGAAAAAAAAAAAGAAATAGCAACTAGCCAGATTCTGCTAATAAATACGACGATAAAAAATTTCGGTAAGTAGGAAAATTCGCATTTTTGTTAACATTGATGAACTTTTGTCAGGGTTGGATTATTGTGCTGTGCTAAACTTGTACCTGTCATCAGCTAGTTATGGAGGATAAAAGGCACTTCGATAAAAAGTAGCCTCAAGTAGTATAAGTATCTAGTTGCTAAATTCTTTTCGTCTGGTTGTTAACTTAACACAGTGCGTTCGACAATCTAACCAAATTTTCTTCCAGACAAACGTTAACAAAATATCTCTATATCCGCTACTGTATTCTTACTAATTAAAGCATAATCGGATGCGAATGTTAATTGAAATCACCCCACGATATCACGCGTTTTCATTCTTTATTTAATTTCCTGGAATTGTACGCGATAAAAATCTCTCTCGAACATTGTCCAAGCGAACCGTGTCTAACGAAGAACTTTTTTCGTTTTAAATATATTCACAAAAAATGCACGGTTTTGCATGAAATCGATATTATCTGGCTAACATTGACCTCAACTGGAGTTTCGTTTGGCGCGCGTGGAGATCCCGAGCGGCAGATAAAGTTCAACGAAGTGATAAACCGACTGATAATTTTTGCGACGATGACGAAATTAGTATTCCACGCATATTCGGTTCGATAGCAACGCGAGATGAGAAGAGGGGATGCGTTCTCCAACCGAGAGAATCTCGCCGATGACACACTTCTTTCCATAGGGAGAGAAGCATTCGTTGGTTGACCTTCCCCCTTTCACGATAACCCTGTCGCATAGATCTCATCGATCCGGAACGTACCGTGTATCCAGGCTTATTAATCCGACGGCTGTATTAAAATCAGTTAGAAAGCTCGTACATTCGCGTGCCAGCGCGTGCACAACCAGCCAAAGAATTATGCTGGACGCGCTTCTCCGCGATTTCCATTAGAAACCACTGCCTGTTCCTGCCGCACGATACTCGAAGCAACAAAGAATCGCTAAGTAACGCATTATGCGTTCACTGGTTACCCCCAGTCCTACGATAACACGTTTCGCCTCTAATTATTTTGTAACTGTAACGATCTCCTCAAGTAATTAACTCTTTTTACTCGCTAAAACCGATTCGGTTTCTCCTCTTTAAGATGGTCAATGCGATTCTCTTTTCGCGTGGCTATTAAGAAGAGGAATTTCAGATTGAGTTTGATATGCTAAAGCATAAAACAATTAATAATCCATCGTCGACAGAAGCAGAGTTTAGACGTGAGTCGTAGAGAATTTGATCAAGATCACTTAACGTTGTTACTATGAATATAGCAGATGCCTGTTCTGACCATAAGTTCTTTTTAAGTATTCTTCGGATACGTCAAAACAATCAAATATGTATCGAGATTCTTACGAGTATGTACCACATGCACTTCGATCTTCGGATGTTTCATTCGTCAGACTCACAATTCGACGAATCATACGTCTACTGTAATTATAATTTTGCGTGGTGCTACGTAATTGGATTTGTAGATGCGATACTTGCAATTTCGCCAATAACGAAAATTCGTGTACCTTAACTGCCTGATCTCGTCGAAGAAGATGAAAAGACCTGTAACGCGTTTTTCTTTGAAAAGAAGGTGCGAACCAATTTTCACTTCTAGATACTGCCAAATAAAAAAATTGGCAAATTCACGTATCAGCTCTGATAACGCAACAACGCAATGACAGATAGATTCTTAGAAGCTGGATAAATCGAGAATTGAACTTTGATCGGGTTTGAACTTTGAAACAGAGAAAGCGTTCCTCGCGTGTCGTTGCAGATATTCGAAGATGCTTTTCTCCGAAAAACATACACTCGAGGACGATGATTAACCGCGCTGGTATTTGGATAACAAGATTTTCAGCGATGGGACACTAGGCGTTCTGACGCGCGAGCAACGAGAAATCAGAATTCGGCATAGCTTCGGGATACGCCAGTATGCCGGGCTATATTCGGCGCTGTATATTTGTGCACGCACATGCCAACCACTGGTAGGTATACTAAGCAAGTATATCCGCGGATACTTTCACTCGACGAGTAGTCGGTTCGTTGGTTGCCAGCAATGGATCGGAGGTCAGTGCACCGGTGACCACAGTCCACGCTCGTATCTGAGGCCACGAAACTGCTATAACAAACGTACCGTGCTAATGGACGTTCGAAAACGAGCCTCATTAACAGTTCATCCACCTATCTGATTCCTTAATGCTGAAATCTTATCGGTTTATAAACAGCACGGCAGATATGACTTCTCGTTGGAAGTAGTTCTCGTGAATCGTTCCAACGTTGAAGATAAGCGCTCGCGTTTCAGGGTACCTCTCATTCTTTGATAAAGAAAGCTACTCTACTCGCTGTTCTGGTCTTCTTATGCGAGTACCCAGAACTAATTTTGTTTTCTTCTCTCCTTATCTTACTTTTTTAAATATCTGGAGCGGGTATTCATTTCACGTTCGTTCCTCGTCCCTCCGCATTATTATGCACGAACAATACGAAAGTCTTATGTCCGAATGTGTAGAAATTTCATTCTTTCTTTTTTTTTTCTCCTTTTTCTTTTACTTTCTCTATTGTGCCTATTTGGCATCGAGGAGAAGCTTAAATTAGGAAAATGAGCAGCGGGTGAACTAGAAATAGTAGTTCCAAGAGTATGGTACAGTAAAATTAATCTTTAATTTATTCGATTACAGAACAACGACAATGATTTATACGCCGTGCTACTTATGAATTTAATAATCGATAATAACATCGATGATAAGCTTTATAAAACGTTAGTCATGTTTATGTCCTAAATTACGAAGCAATCTCGACCAGCTATGCCGACGTATACACATTATGTGCAGCCTGTCGTGTAACTGCATTGTACATTGATCTTGAAATTGTTTTACCGTGTGTCACGGTATTATAGATGTCATTCGAAGTATCGTAATGCGACGATCGCACGAAAGGATTGTAAATGACATTGCACATCCGCATGTGACTTCATCACCCCGTTAGATGGTCACGGGACGGAAGTACGTCAGTGGCAAGACTCGTGTTACCGTTGACTCACAAACCGACAGCGGTATTACATAGTCGACAGAATGTTCGCTGGCAAGTGCGCTGATTCTTGCGAAAAGCTGCCACATATTTTTTTTCCAGTGAAATTTCCAATCAGGTCTATTATTTCATCTATTTTTCGCTAAACTCGGTTCAACACTGCAGCAGATTGCCTCAAATTTCTAAAATCTATCCGGCGCTGTAACAGACTGCTCCGAATCGTTCTTACTCTAAATCAAGAGCGGTCGATTTAACGATAACATAATTCAATCAACGACAGCCATTAACGTCGAACCGTTCATTTCCTCGAAACGTGATTCGATCAGTGAAAATAGTCGAGGCAACGGCCCGATCATTACCCTGTTAACTCGTCCCGCTTCAATCTGGTATTCTGGCCGCGGACCAACAGCTTCGCTACACCACTTCCGAGTCACTGCCACTTCCGCCATCGGCAAATTGCGGAACACACCGAATCCAAAGCCCATACGAGGCACACAATTGAAAAACGGATCTGTCTGTTGGTCGCATTGCGCTTACCTTCCCTGAGAAAATACCCATGTGACTGTTTGAACGGCTCGTGTGAATGGTTACGGTTTAGAGATTAACCTACGTATACAGAGTGTTTCAGAAAGTATCAAACTTCGTGAGCGTATATTATATACTGGTCGAAAGAAGCAAAAACTAGCCGATAAACGTGGGTCCAAATATCAAAATTTTGTGCTCATCAGAAGGAAAGAAGTTCGTCCAACTTAATGTTAATATTCCCAGTTGCAATTGTCATAATTCAATAACGCGCGTATATTACTTTATTACCGAAACTTAGTTTGTCGTTTATCTTTTATTAGTTCTTACATATATACAGGGAGCGGTCAAATAATACGTACAAGCCGCACGACGATAATTTTTCAAGCTCGATTTTCTCATAGACTAAGCCTTAAGTGAAAAATTTTTATTCCATATTTCGTTCTTATTTTTTCATAAGGAATCATCTCGTGCCCGCTTTGACATGTTACTCGGCTGCACCCTGTGTAAGTCTATATATTGTATCTAGAATTATTCGAAGCATTTTCTCGCTTTTAATTTTCTCTTACCGAATCTAAAGTACACTTTATATTATTTAATATTTTCTCATTCTTACGTTGTTATTCTTATCGAATTTTAAAATCTCAACAAGCTTAGGCGACTTAAATAATTCTACCTCATTATATTATGCTGTTACAAACTCACGCTGTTAGAAACGTCTTGTAACTCCCAAATTAATGATAAATATTTGTAGATCATTTTATCATTTTGTTGCTATTTTTTGAAGACGTTTTTCTTTATATTTAGTGCTACTAAAGTTTGGAACCGACTTTCTGAAACACCTTGTACACTGGCGTACATTCTCGTGAGTATGGAAAGCTCGCTATCTAGCCAGGAGCGAGCATATGTGGACGCAGAAGAGGCGTTGGCGTTACTGGGACGAGTTAGTCCACGAACATAGAGCGAGAGAAAGAAACCCCGTTATCTAGAGAACGCTAATTCCCGCAGGAACGGCACATTCGAGCAGATACAATCGCTACCTTCTCGCCTATCCTCTTATCAATCCGCGCGAGATATCTCGCCTTTCTATCTCGACCGATGATTTCCGAGACGAAAAGTCTTGGTACGCAGGCTTAATCAAGCTGGCAGATTCGCTTGGCGGAACAAAGGCCACTATTCCGGTAGCATGGCGAGCGAGATTAACGAGCTGTCGACTCAACTTTCTTCGTGGAATCGATGAGGAGCCCGCGAGAAATCGCGATCGCGTGGTATTTCTGCAGAGACGCCTCATCGTCGACGGGAAGAGGTCGCAGGTCGAAAAATTCTAGACATCCGCTTTCCCTGAGCCGATCTTCACGTTCCTGAATTTGAAAAACACCGCCTGCGTGATACGAGTTTTCACTACTATTTAAACAGCGTGAGTGAAAACTCCTGACAACTCGTTGGAATTGAATAAATGAATAGGATTTTCCATCCACCTTTAGACTCGTTATGTTAGGATGGTAGTCGTGTTTCTTGAGAATTCATCAAGAAAGGTTACCTCGAGAAACTGAATTTTTATTATTTGCTTTCAGATTGCACGGATCGTACGAAGCTTTGAAGTATGGAACTCTGTTGGATGGCTTGTCTGACCTTACTGGCGGAATCACTGAGAGTATCGCCATACGCCAAGATCCTACTGCGTGTGGGCGAGTACTAGCGAAACTCCTGGATATGACATCCCTTATCACTTGTACAGTAAATAACAATCAGCAGCAGGTAAACAACACGTGACTTTTTTCTTCTTAATTTATTATCGACGGCGGGTATCTTTAATACTTTGTAAGCCTGTTATTATTAAACTATCGTTTTGTAATGTTTGTACATTTATAGAAAATTAGATCATTCGGATCTCTATTTAGATTCCATTTCTCCGATTATACCCATAAAGATATGAAACTGCATAAACATGGACGATATAGATTTTATGAGCATTGTGTTATTGAAAAACTAAATTATTTGTTTTTACTTCGTTTAAGATTCGTGCCAGTACAGAGAAACTCGCCAATGGTATTCAGATGGGGATCAATTACAGGCTGTACGCTATTGAAAGGGTAAATACCAGAGATAATAACCGTTCGATGATCTTGATTAATTCTGACTCGTATTTCATGATGGATCGTTGCGTAAAATATAGGTGGAAACATTCAACGGCGAGGCGGTTCAGTTAGTAAAATTAAGAAATCCTCTTGGACCTGGTAGGGAGTATGTTGGCGCTTGGGCGAGAGGTGGCCTTGAATGGGATGAAGTACCTCCAATGGAAAGGGATCGTTTAGCGGTCAGAAACATGGCCGAGGGAGAATTCTGGTGAGCTGATTTTAATAACAGCTTAATTTACAAAATAGGCTTTGACAATTTATATAAGTTATAAGGTTTATTTGAGTACGTATCTTATTAAATTTAATCACGTGAATCATAGGATATCGTATTCGGATTTCGTGAAGACGTTCACTCATTTAGAAGTCGTACATCTTGATGCCGAAACGTCGAGAGATGAGCCATCGTTGCATAGCAAACATACCTGGCAAATGAAACTCTATCAAGGCAGCTGGAGGAGGGGCGTAACCGCGGGAGGATGTCGGAACAATGAAGGTTCGTACGCGGTTTACTCCAATGATGAACGTTTTACAACGGAAATCCGGTAATAAGTAACGTAAGCACTTATTAAAATTACGATAAATTGTTCTACGATTCTATAAATTTATCTATGTTGCAGAAACTTTCCATATTAATCCACAATTACATCTAATCCTAAGTGAAATGGAGGAAGTAATTGTCTCTTTGTATCAACACTCTATCATGGAAATAAAAGTAAGAAATACGCTTTATATTTTTTAAATGTATTCTATTTTGGAAATTTTATTATTAACGATTGTACTATTTTTTTTTTTTTTTTTTATTAAGGTGATAGGCTTCACGGCGTACACTTTGCCGAAAAATAGCACAGAATCGATAAACAAGCAATTTTTCAAAAAGAATAAATCTTTGGTTAACTCGCAATATACCAACAGTCGCCAAGTGAGCCACAGATGTCAATTAGACCAGGGTGGCTATTTGTTAGTACCCACTACTTTTGAACCTACACAAGAAACAAGTTTTACGCTGCGAGTCTACAGTAGTAAGCCTTTAAAACTTAAGTAAGTATTTCAATTTTAATATTATATAATTATATAATTTTTATATTAATTATATAATTTTACTTTATACATATATAATGGTTTTATTAGACTTCTCGATACACCGCCGTCTTTGATGAAGTCGGCCATCATCAAAGCGCCACCCCTCGAAGGTAAAGGTTTCTCACAATATGAAGCCGTGTTCCTGCAACTTGCTGATGAACACAGAACAGTAAACGCTTTTGAATTGCAAGAACTTCTCGAAGCTTGTTTACCAAACGGTAAAAATTCGCACTATTTAAAATTATAATAAAAAAATTAATTCATCGATTCTTCTAATATTATTTGATAAATCATTGTGTTTCATTTATAGATTATATAAAAAGCTGTGCTTCCATGGAAGTATGTCGACAGGTAGTTCTTACAATGGATGTATCCTTAAAATTAGTTACATTAACTTTTTTTAATAATATTTTTTTAATTAATAATAATTTATTTTGGTGGTTTTCCTTACATTGGTATTAATATAGAGTTCTGGTAGCGGTCGATTGAAATTCAATGACTTTAAGGATCTCATGTGCAGTTTAAAATACTGGCAAGCAGCGTTTAAAAATCACACGAAGGAAAAAACGGGTATACTTAAAGCGGAACGATTGCGAGACGCGTTATTAGAAGTGGGTAAGTATATATTATGTATGTACATGTTTACTGATGTTTGATATTCATCTATCCATATTCTTAATGCATGAAAAATATTTCTATTAGGCTTCCAATTAAATACGGATGTACTTTCAATTTTAATCCTTCGCTATATGAGAAAGGATGGGACACTCAGATTTGGTGACTTCGTCTCGGCAATACTGCACTTGAGTGACGCATTTGGTATACTTTAAGTTTTTGACTCCTCCTTCTGTATATTCTAATATTTAAATATTTAAATCGCACGCTAATATTTACAATTATTTTATAGGAATATTTGAAAGTAAAGACCCTTTGCAAAATGGGACCATAAAATTAAGTTTAACTGAGGTACTCATGTTATACATAAAGTTTTATTTGATTTAAATACAAAAAATTAAATTATTTTTTAAAATATCAATATTTTTTTTCAGTGGCTAAGATCATCTTTGATGTGCTGAACTTACTACTCAACATAATTCGTGTACCTTGGAATACTTGTAAATAATGTTTTTTACGTCATATGTAGACTTAAGTTTTAGCCATATTAACGGTTAATGAACAAGTCTATTTTCTGTGCTGTTTGTAAAATAATATCATTATTCCCGCCATTAGCAATCTCATCATTCCTTCATCTGATTAAACATTATAAATGACAATGTATTATATGTTATTTGTATAAGAAATTCATACTGGATAATAAAGTTAAATTTATTTTGTACAGCCCCTATCCAAAATAAATAATTAATTATTTGTAAATAGGCTTGTCATCAAATTATATACTTCAAATTACATATAACTTATATGTATAGCAAGTTGTATGTATTACATGCATATAATTTGAACTGAATGATATGAGTTTGTTTAAAATAAAATTTTTCACACAAAAAATTACTGGAAAAATTCTTATTGGAAATTGTTAAACAACATCAAATACCTAACAATATTAATTTTTTTATCGCAAACTGTATGTATCCTAAATTCAATCGTTAAAAAGTATTTTAAATAATCGAAAAATCACACAATAATAAGTCACACAATAGAGTCGACAATTTCATGCGTATAAAGTATGAGCGCACATGTGTGTATAATGGCGTTCATTTCGCTGATAAATATTGAGCGTGTTTATTTTATTTAAATTTTATAAAAATAATGCTAAGGTGGTTATTAAATATATACAGTATTCAATATACGGTTTTTATACGGTGACTAGAAATAGTGCTTAGTTGGAAAGTGTCACATCACAATTAATGACGTGGATTTAGGTTAGGTTATGTGTTACAATTTTTACCTGAATCTCGTGGAAATATTACTGGAAAAATAATTTAAGAGTTCATAGTAAAGCACAAATCATAAATAATGTTTGAAATTACAGATACGCAAAGTAAGTAATAAATAATTTATAATTTATAAAAAATTTACGATTTGTAACTATTCTCACGAGTACGAAATGAAATGTAAATTTCAAAACACTATATAACAATTATGTATTGATTTCAGAAATAGGAGTCGGACTTGCAGGATTTGGTATATCTTTTCTTTTCCTTGGCATGTTACTACTCTTTGATAAAGGTCTTCTTGCTATCGGAAATGTAAGAACTGTTGTCATAGATCTGTGGAAACGTCTAGTGTACATTACTACATTCCTCTGAATTAATTATTTCTCTATAGATTTTATTTATATCTGGATTATCATGTGTTATTGGACCAAAGAGAACCCTCAGCTTTTTTTTTCAAAGGCACAAGATAAAAGCTAGTGCTTCATTTTTAGGAGGAATTATTGTAGTACTTATGGGTTGGCCTATCATAGGCATGATCATAGAAACGTATGGTTTTATATTATTATTCAGGTATGTATTCTATATTTGTTTTATTACCAAATACATATTTGTTCCTTATAAAATTAGTTAAAATTTTAATGTTATTAATTTTTCAGTGGTTTCCTCCCAGTTGCCATAAATGTTTTAAGAAAGATACCTGGTTTAAGAATTATTTTAAATTTGCCAGGTTTATCTCGAATGTTAGATTCAATTGCAGGAGATCCAAATAGAACGACTGTATGATATGTTTCTTGATATGATGGCACAAATCATTGTATATAAGATCCACTATTTTATATTGTGTCCCAAACTTTCTTGACATTTCCTTCTAAAATTTCTCTCCGATCTCTGTTTGTATTGTATAAATGTTAAGTGCAAACAACAAAGTTTAATTATTTGTCCGTTTAATCTAGAAATATTATGTAAAAGTAATATATAAATTTTTCATTTTCATATAAACTACTATATTGCTGCAGAGACTGTATGTGTATTTTAAGAGCATTCCAAGATGT
Organism: Bombus confusus; assembly: GCA_014737475.1. Lineage (NCBI taxonomy): Eukaryota > Metazoa > Arthropoda > Insecta > Hymenoptera > Apidae > Bombus > Bombus confusus. The sequence continues at coordinate 11,443,974 of JACXIV010000002.1, read as the reverse complement.
TCAGGTAGATTGAGAATCAAAATTAAAAAGGGAAGTATTTTTATTTAAAATCATTAATTCACTGTATCAGTAGATTAATGATATTAAGGTTAAGACCTAGTTTATATTTGGAATGTTTGTAATAATGAAACATTGTATGAAACATATGAAATATGTAATATGAAATATGACACGTGACTGTCATTATTCCTTCTTAAAAATATAATTTTACTATATAAGAATACATGTATATTATTTATTTTTAGTATCTCTTTAATGAATAAACAATATCTTAGATAATTATCTTATCTTGTATGATATGAAAGGTAAGATAAAAAATTTAACTAAAAAAAAAATTAAAAAGTTATATTTAAGGTAAGAGAAAAGCTCCAAACCATATTTTTTCATTATTTTTATTGATTCTGTTGGCTTCTTTGCACGCATCCTAACATAAACACATTGGATGCATACACTTACAAGTAACGCTTCTCATTATCTTACACGTAGTTGTCTGGAGTGCGAAATTAAATTAGTTCACTGAAACTCGATGAACTTCACTGATATCGTTAATATGATCATGTATTAATTATCTACAATGGGCCGAGAATAAGGGCGGGGGGCGGCCCAAGTCTACGCGCCCCGCCGTCGCCGTAATAGTATTTCGTCGCGCGTCCTTCTCTTGCTCAAATGTATACGCTTATTTTTGTTATTTTCTTCCTTTTTGTTTAGATAATTATTTTTACTACTTTATGTCCTGACCATCGCCTATATAGTCACATGTATCAAACATTTCATATATCCATTACTTCGTTCTTCTTTAAGAAAAGGAAATATGAAATATGGAACATGTGGACTGCTGCAAGAAAATACTGAATCCGGCAATAAATTAAGCGAATTCTCTTCTACAGTCAAAATACATATTCTGTCGAGTTTCATGCATTTCATAAGATGCTACCAAAAGATCATAGTCTAAACTGTTCTCAAATTTCTCGACAGTTTGTGTACTGTTTCAGTCTGGAAATCACTTGATCTGTTGTTATGTCGGATGGTGAGGGTAATAAAGATGGTACTTGCAATTGTAGTTGTGAAGGTAATGAGGTGAGGATCGTTATTATGTCTTAAAGGAGATTCTTAATTTCATCATAAAGTACCAACACGAGTGCACCACCTGTACCACGAAGAACATTGGAGAATGCTCCTTTGAAGAAAGCACCACCACCTTCTGTCTTGTAGATAGTGGCCCAGCAGTGAAGGGTATTCTTGTATAACATATCGGTTTTGGCGCGACCAGATTGCATCATCATACGCCTACGTACTGTGTCAAATGGATAAGACACAATACCCGCAACAGTTGTGACAACCTGCAAAAATGTTACAGTTATTAATAAAAGAATTACAATTGTATCAACAAGATTTAAGATAGATATTATTGTCTGGTATGTACCTGAGCAATACCCCATGAAATAAGGAATGGTGTCTTTTTGGGATCTGGCAGCATACCACGGGCAGTATCATAGAAACCAAAGTAAGCAGCACGATAGATGATGATACCCTGGACGGATACACCGAAGCCACGATAAAGACCACCAATACCGTCAGTTTTGAAGATCTTAGTCAGACAGTTACCAAGACCTGAGAATTCACGTTCACCTCCAGCTTTGCCTACATCAGCAGCCAACCTATAAGTAATAAGTGTAAGTAATTACCATATATAAAACTTTATCACACAAGTTCTAATTATGAATTAATCATAATCGAATACCAAAATAATATGTAAAAAGTACCTAGTTCTGGCAAAGTCAAGAGGATACACAAAGCACAGAGATGTAGCACCAGCAGCACCACCAGAGGCCAAATTTCCGACAAAGTAACGCATAAACTGTGTGTTTTTGTCAACACCACCAAGGAAAATTTGCTTGTATTTGTCTTTGAAGGCAAAGTTCAAAGCTTGTGTGGGAAAGTATCTGATAACATTGGCAAAGTTACCACGCCAATAACTAAGGAATCCTTGTTCTTTTGGAATGCGCACAAAGCAATCAATCATACCTGGAATAACATGAAAATATATTTACATCATACTTTGTTTCAAGAAAGATTATATTTTGCATGAACAATAAGTGACAAGATTAATTACTTTTTCATTTTATTCGAAGTATCAGAATCTTTTCATGAAAATTTTTGAATCTTTACATTAAAACATTTGATTGCTAGATTTAGAAATTCTATAAATTTTGTTTTGTCATATATTGAACTGCAGGTTGTTATGTAACAGAACATTGTCAGCTATAGATTTTTAATTACTTAGAATATTTCATATCTTCAAGTACATAAAATTATCTTTACAACAATTAAGATATGTTAAAATTGCGGAAAACTTTAAAAATCTGTTTTTTTTAATACTAAGCAAAGGATGGTATACTCAAGGTCATGAAATTGTATTATTTCAGTATAATTCAAATATCATTTAATTTACATTTTAATGATAATATATTGCGAATGATTAAATGTTATCTACTAAATGTTTATCATAAAACTACAATCTAAGATTATTAAAACATTATCATTCGTCAGCAAAATAATTCCATGCTAAAATCTGTGCAATTTGATATATTCGTAATTTTCTTTCTTTTCTTAAATAAAACTACTTATTTTTTCATAATTGTATCATATATTGGGTATAGTATAAATTACATTCCCGTAAGTATGATTTTAATCGTTCATTATCAAATACATATTAAAAAATCTTTAAAATAAGATTTGAGTATATACTTTATAGCATAAAGGCAGCCATATTGAGCCGCATAGTCATCGATCGGCACTTGCGAATCCCGTACAAAGAGCAATGCCATGTACTGCCATCTGGTAGCTAAGGCATTTTATCGAATATCGACCCTTCATTTGTCAGAAAAGTACGACTTCCTTTCCAATCGATATTGCAAAAGTTATGTAAGACCCGAAAGCTCATCTTTGTTACATAAAGTAGAAAATTAAAACTAGATAGTACCACTACTGGCGTACTACTAACATATAGTATGAAATGATATTACATAACGGCAATCTCGGTCCTAACCACCGTGGACGAACTTGGCGGAAACGCTTGGCAGTTTCAGAATGCCGACATGAGCGAAATGTTCCTGTCACATGTTTTATACGTTTCGTTGTTTTAGTCTTACGCACAGTGATTTGTGATTCCTGTTACTTGCATGTTATGTATCCTGACACTTGGTCCATTTTATTAATCTCTCATAAGTGATCGAATAAATGTAATTGCCTCGTTAAGTAGCTTACCCTTGTAACGCTGGTCTTCGGCAATTTGCTTGGAGATATGCTGTACCTGCAGCAACAGCTTCACACGTTCGATGGGGGCAACCGCCGTTTTCGAGATCGCGGCGGCTACACCACCAGCCAAGAAATCCTTGGCGAATGCCACTGGATCCGCAAGACCAGACATATTGATTCAGAAAGTTACTGTGAAAACGGATTAACAAAATAAAGAGGAGAAACCACTCCTACGTTTCGGACGCGCGCCGGACGACGAGTGAGCGAGACGAGTTCCTCTCGTTGAACGGACCTCTGCTAAGAATAGCTGCGCAGGTCACGTGCAGAGTTCTGCGCAGGTTCAATCTTCTGGCACGGCCGCACCTTGAGACCCTGACACTTCATACACTTCGAATGCGTACTCTGTTCCCGAATTCGTGACCTTTCTTTCGTATCTTGCGACACTACGCCTTTCTTCCCCTTTTTCACGGTCACCGCATGTATATCAATTAAATAGAATGCATTCACGGTCAGTCGTTTCGAAATTAGATGTTTAACCGCGCTTATGACGTGTTTCCGGTAATGAAACTATAGAAATTGTCGCTAGTGTCAAGGTATTCGAAACACGAAACAGTTTGGCGGGAATATATTTCTATAAAACGATGGAACAAGTATCATTTTTTTTACGTATTATATCAAGATTTCTTCCGCATTTAACAATCGTAATTAAATGAATACCAAACACGGATATTACAGCAGACTAACAAGAATAATTGATATCAATATTTTTAATATATTTCTACAAGTAAAAATTAATTGATGATTGCTACTTAATATTTAATAAAAAAGAGTATAGCGATATCTTTTTCTTTTTTATATTTTAATTCACAAAGAATTTTATAAATTGTAGGAAAGAATATCGTAGAGAAGTTGTGTGCATATTTGAAATACCCGCCTGATACACCCATCTTTACTGGTTCTCCATGTACTAATAGGGTATAAATTGCAATTATTTTCCTATTTCTACAAGAAATAACTAATAACAATTTATCCCCCTAACTTTAATGTAATCCACTCTTTGATTATTATTTTTACGTAATTACGACATTACTTAGTTTTAACATAAACATTCTTATAACTATAATACTATTTGCAACAATCGTTAATGATAAAAATTGCCGATGTGATCTATAAAATCGAAGAAAATTACATTTAAGGGAAAGAGGGAGAATGCATTATGTGAAGGATAATGATCGATCGAGTTTTGTATTATACAATTTAATGTGACCCTATTCGATTTGAGACAGGTATTACAGTACATACCAATCGATCGTTATCTCTACGCTTTGGTAATGGTCATGTATGTAATGTGAATACATAGATCAAGTTATATCCTCATCGATAAGAACATTTATTGTCAACATTTTTTATATTTTTATTTATTAATACAAGCAAAAGATTATGGTAAATACAATTGCGATAAGGTACAAGTGTTGTACCGTGATTGTCTTTGGGGTAGTTTCGAGCTTGCGCTGTTTAAGATACAAGAACGAGATACAAGGTCAATCTTTCATGAAGAAGGAGGTCAACAGGGCGCGACTTGCGTAATCCTGGCGTACGGCCAGTATGTTACGAAGCACAACGCCAGGGTTCAATGGAGTAACTTCAAGTAAAGTATATTTATACACCTTGAAGACACGTACATACGTAGTGGACCTTGTAGAGAATAGACTAATGCTAAAAGTGTCCTTTGTCTACATCATGTAAATTTCACTGCGCGTGCAAGTATTCGTAATGAAAATTAATCATATCAACTGATATTAACTGAGCATAAACTTATGGATAGTGATACCTAAATACTAGTACAATAATTCTAATTGTAACACTGGTAATTGACTGTATCCTTTAAATGTTCTTGCACTTCCGTATAAATTTCTATTTTCGATGTATCTATTTAAACATTTAAGGAAATTATAACTTGTATTTAATTATTATCCATTTCGTTTCCAATTGGATGAATAATTGAATGGTAACAAAAAGAAAGCGAGGATACTATAAATAAATAATATGTAATCGTAATTCATATAATTATATAGAATTAAGTAAGATACTACGTAATATTAAAGAGGTAACAACTTTGTGATAGGACACTTAAAAAATTTCAAGATATATCATCATCTATTTTTATACCAAAATATTTGTCTATATTTATGCCTAATTCTATCGTACTATTACTAACTTATCTTCGTCGATTCACGCAGACATTTCAGTTATAACGGGAAATTCCACATTTACTGAGTTCAGTGATAATATTCGATATACTGGTGTAATTATCTACACACAAACACATGTAAGCAGAATGACTCGTGTGGATCATATTATGCATTATCATCAGTAATTTGACGACTGTGTAGATATATATATATAGATAAAAATTCAAAATTTTTGTCAATGCATCAATATATTATCCATCACTGAAAACTTCCTAGCTTGCAGACGATGTTACGTAACTATTATCAAATCGACATATAATGCTAAAAAGAAATTAGGATGTAAAATACGTTATGCACGAACAAAGAAACTCGTAAAATATGTAATTTTTCGTATTTAAATAGGAAAAACCATTAGATACATACGTATATGTATCATTCAGTTGCATAGATAGAGAGTTAACGATTGCAAGCTCTAACACATTACTATATCGAACTTGCAACATGGAACTTAAGTGTGTGGATTGGATTAAATAACGACCTTGATGGCGTATGCGGCTGTCTACGCATAGTGCAATAACTGAAGTCATGATGGTCAATGCACCTGAAAGCAGTTCGAAGTGGTTTTATTACTTGATAGAGATCTACAGGATTTAAGGTATTTGTAGCGCGACAATACATATCCCTCAAAAGTAAAACACCCAGAGAATCGAAAGCCATATTCTTCGCGCATGCCTAAGATTCTTTTTCCATCGGAAACGGAAGAATTTTCTTGATTGTTTGTATTTTCTGCACACGTGCACTAACAAATAATTCAGAAATCGGCAGAACGGCAACTTCACATTATAATAAACACAGAATTTCATACGCCGAAATTACCAATGTTACACATTTCGCATTATTTTTATTCAAAAAACGGTGTTGAATTTTTCTTTACAAAAGGTTTCTTATGGCCTTTTTATAGAATGTATTAGTTCTTTAACAAGTTTGAGAGAACAGTTTTTCCGCAATTAATCAAAATGTCAGTTTTGCAGAAGCTTACTATAGAGATTTTATGTTAAAACTTTCAACTTTAATGATGAATGTTTTTATTTCGGTAAGGCTAGGTTCCCTAAATATTGGGTCATGTATAGATAATATACTAAATTACGTATAGTCAAAATTTGAGAGCAATTCTAAGAAAATTAATTTACGTTACAAATACCTTAAGCGTATATAAAATGATGTAGATAATTTATATGAACAATAATATATCGTATGAATATAAAAATATATAAATTCTGATTAAGGGTAATGCTCAAGACATTTGTCGTTCTTGCCTTTCGAATAGGACGTCTATTATTAATTACGTAAAAATAAATATGATTGATATTTCTAATTGCACAATGTACCGATTATACATGTATGATGTACAAAATAAAATTTTGATGTTTCTCTACCCGATCCAAATAAGGCGAGCTAAGCAAATAGCACGACATTTATTTGTCACTGCAAAACTAATAAAATTTTATATTTCTCTAATTTATTGTAGAAGTACGAAAAGCTTTTAAAGACCTTTTCTCAAGTGATTGATTTGTTACAATTAATAGCATATTCAAAGTGCTTCATTGCAGTGTCAGGGTCATTTTACGCACAGGAAACTACTAACGATTTATTCTATGGTTTCTGTGGCATTGCATAGTATCCACAGTTGGTACAGTAGAATAAATCCTATCTAATCCAAACTAAAATCAAACCAAGAGTAATAATAAATGAGCTATTTTACTATATTTTATAACGTAAAATACAGTAAGGTTATTCACGATATACAATTAGAGTATATACCTAAACTTTAAAATTTAGATTATGTAATTAATCTATACTCTATCTCTAATATATTTAGAAATATTGAAAAGCACGAGTAAACATACATTATACATATTTTATACAATTTACAACGTATTTTTTTTAATTAATAATTAGATCTAACACCCTCTAGTGGAGTATTGAAAAGTATGTTAAATGCAGGAACGTATGGAATATGAAACTGTGAAGTGACGAATACATACGAATCAAGCCGGACATTTATGAAACGTCAGACTTACAATTAAATTACGATTTTACGGCATTTTGCGGTAAATAACATGTTTCTTCTTCACGATTTTCAATTATGTAGTGATTGTCTAATAATAATGATAGTGTAAACTTTCGTGCGGAATTTTTGTATTGTTTCATAAATTTATAATGATGTCACTTTCTGTCTCAGGTTATGGCTTCCTGCAATCTCTCAGACTTTTATTACGCTTTAAATAAACAATTTTTATTTTTCACATATCTCATAGTATTATTTTGTGCAAGTAAAAGAATTAAAATATTTGAATTCCATAATATATTTATGACAATGCGTGGAAATAAAAATATGATTGTCTTATTTTTTAATTCCGACTTTGTATAAACATCGTTGTTAGAAAGTTCATATATATAGCGTCGCCAAGTTAATATATGAATGAATGAAGTAAACAAAGATGTATACACACACACACACACACATATATATGATGTGTTTATATATCTCATTCTGCTCCTATATTTTTTATTTTTGAAAAAAATAAATATTAAAAGAAGTATCTTATATAACATAACTTTTTTATTGTTTTAGAATGAAAATGCTATGTATTTACAGTATGACATTAGTATGTATTAATGTTGCCTGAAAGCAAGGCATACATAGACAATATGACAGAAGGTTAGTAAATGTGGTATTTATAGCCTATTATTGTTTTTTTAAATCAAATATATATTTATTTTATATTTTAATATGTATCTATCTAATTTATATATTTATCAAGATTATAACGAAATGAATTAATTCATATTTTAGGAGGTGAAACTCAACCAACTCCTGGAAATGAGGCTCAACCTGGTATGCTGTGATCTTCTTCATTGATTCTTCATATACATTAAATTTTTCAAATTTTAGTGCACTGAAAATGTAGCTATCAAGCTTAATATAATTAAGTTAGTGTTCATTGTGGGCATCTGTTACGTTACAGAATGGGGCTTCATCTATTAGTCTCTACCATCATACAGAATTATTAGTGTTAGAACTAAGAATATTTTTGTAGTAGTAGCTTCTAAACATGATCATACAAAATATTTGTGTTTAAAACATTATATTTTTATACTTCTATTAAATAAATTATAGAATTAGTTAATATATAAATTTCCCAATGACTAAACCTGTCATTTTTATCAGAAGCCTCTGAAGCCAGGGCCGTACATGGCGAAGGATTACATGAAGCAGCAGCAGAATCATCTCAAAGTATACTTGAACCCAATCAAGATTTACTTACTGTTCATGGAGCAACGCAAGGAGAAAGTAGCGATGCTGTTAGCATTCATACTGCCAGTACTTCAGTTTCTGGCAATGGTCAGCGCACAACTCATATAACATTGGCTAAAGAAATATAAATAAATATTGAAATTTACTGGTTTTCTTAGAATCAAGTTCCAGTAGAGTGAGTGCAATAACTGTTGTGTTACCTTGGGGTGCCCAGAAGGAAACAGTGAAATCACAACAAATAGGAGATATGGATTTAAGACCTGGAGAGTTTGTGATGCGTACTTTGTTTGCAGAGTTTACCACTCAAGCAGAAAAAAAGATGGAAGCAGTGATGACAGAACATGTAAGAAATTTTATTATTTAGACAAGGTGTGTTTTTGACAGAAAATATATTACAGGAAAAGCCACTTTCAAAAGTTTTACAAAGAGGAGAAGATCCACAATTTGACCAATTGTTATCTGCATTTGGTTCAGTCGCAGAACATTGTTTACCTTCTATTTTACGAGCACTTTTTAATTGGTATGAACGTCAGTTAGTTGATCAAGGTAGTGATCAAAGAAAACCTGCTCCTGGAAAAGAAGATCAGAAAGGAAAAAGGTAAAAACGTGTTTTAAATATCAAAGTTATGAAAATTGTAAAATAAGTGTTTTATTTCAGCATTATGTATACAATAGTATCAGGAAGTGTAGAGACAGTTGAAAGAAGTGAAGCAGATTTACTTCAGGAACGAAGAGATCTCGCAGTAGAATTTATATTTTGCTTAATGTTAATAGAGGTTTTACGTCAATTACCATTTCACCCTGGTCATGAAGATTTAGTAACTTACATAGAAAATATAGCTTTCAAACATTTCAAATATAGAGAAGGGTAAGAGCATAATACAATACAAATTTTATAAAATATCAGACTGTTTTGTAGAAGGTTACAATTGTGTTACAGAATACAAAATGAGCCAAATGCAGCAAACATTCATATCATTGCTGATCTTTATGCAGAAGTAATAGGAGTTCTTGCACAGTCTCGATTTATGTCAGTTAGGAAACGTTTTATGGTCGAATTAAAAGAATTACGTGCTAAGGAACCAGGACCTCACACTACACAGAGTATTATTTCGTTACTAATGGGAATGAAATTTTTTAGAGTAAAAGTAATTAAAAAGCAAAAGTTATTTTTAAATATTTTTATTGTGTGAGTTTCTGTATATATTCTGTATATATGTATAAAATTGTAGATGGTACCAATAGAAGAATTTGAGGCCTCATTTCAGTTTATGCAAGAGTGTGCACAATATTTTTTGGAAGTAAAAGATAAAGATGTCAAACATGCTTTGGCTGGACTTTTCGTTGAGATACTTGTTCCTGTTGCTGCTGTAAACTTATAACATTACATCACTAATATCTACATTAAAATTTTAACATATATAAGCGATATTAGTTTTATATTTCAGGCTGTCAAAAATGAAGTTAATGTACCTTGTCTAAAGAATTTTGTAGAAATGTTATATTCTACAACATTAGATATGTGTACAAAGTCAAAACATAGATTGGCCCTTTTCCCTCTTGTAACTTGTTTGTTATGTGTCAGTCAGAAAACATTTTTTCTGCAAAATTGGCATTACTTTCTAGCAATGTGCTTATCGCATTTGAAGAATCGAGATCCTAAGATGTGTCGTGTAGCTTTAGGTGTGTAAATAATTTTTTATATAAACAGATTTTATATTATAGTAAAATAGTCTGAACATTTCTGTTTATTTTTCAGAGGCGTTATATCGTTTACTTTGGGTATACATGATACGTATTAAATGCGAGAGTAATTCAGCTACTCAAAGTAGATTACAAAGTATAGTAAATTCTTTGTTCCCGAAAGGTTCAAAAGCGGTAGTACCACGTGATACCCCACTGAATATTTTTGTAAAAATTATTCAATTCATTGCACAGGAAAGATTGGATTTTGCAATGCGAGAAATAGTATTTGATTTGTTATCCGTGGGTAGACCAGTAAAAATAATTTTAACTCCTGAACGTATGAGTATTGGACTTCGAGCCTTTTTAGTTGTAGCTGATAGTTTACAACAAAAAGAAGGAGAACCACCCATGCCGCGTACGATGGGAGTATTACCAAGCGGTAATACTATGCGAGTTAAAAAAACATTTCTCAATAAGGTAAGCATGGCAAATGACTGTGTATGTCATTTAAATAATTAACTGCATATTTCTAACAAAAATTTTAATTTTATAAAATTTAGATGTTAACAGAAGATACAGCAAGAAGTATAGGAATGTCTTCGTATTTTCCACATGTTCGACGAGTATTTGTTGATATATTACGTGCTTTAGATGTTCACTATGGCAGACCTCTTATGATGACAAGTACTCAAAATATGAATAAGGAACCAGATGAAATGATTACCGGAGAACGAAAACCTAGGATAGATCTTTTCCGAACTTGCGTTGCTGCAGTTCCTCGATTAATACCTGACGGAATGACTGGTGCTGAATTAGTTGATTTGTTATCCCGTTTAACTGTCCACATGGATGAAGAACTTCGTGGATTAGCATATCAAAGTCTACAAACTTTAGTATTAGATTTTCCTGATTGGAGGCAGGATGTTGTTCTTGGATTTACACAATTTCTTGCTAGAGATGTCCAAGACACTTTTCCGCAACTTGTTGATAACGGTTTGAGAATGCTTTTGCAACTTCTAACGAGTTGGAAAAATGCACTAACAAGTCCTAGCATAAGATCTAAGGAGCAATCAGTGGATAATACAAGAACTAATACTCGCGTAGATAGTAACATTAAGAAAAGTGAATCGGGACAAAAGATAGAACCTGTTTCTAGCGTTTTCCATTTAGTGGAAGGATTTGCGTTAGTTATGCTTTGCAATTGTCGTCTTTATCCTAGAAGAATAGCAGTTCATATATTACGCGAAGTTAAACATTTATTGAAAACTTTAGGTAAGTTTAATTACATCGGGGCATTTTAGCATAAAGAAGTTAAACATTCATTGAACAAGCATTCATTTCATTTTAGGAGGCTTAGAAGATGATCAACCTGTGATCGATGTAATAGATGCTTGTTGTCCAATAGTTTTGGAGAAATGCTATCATATGTTACCTCCTGCTGAAAAAGCAGCAGCCGCTTCTACTTCTAACGTTGATCTTCAGTGGATAGCTGAAAGAAGTAGTTGTGTATGGACAGCAGGTGATGATGACAGTGACATAATCATCTTAATTATGTTAGCTAAGCATATAATCTCTCTTAATATATAATGTAAAATTACAGGTCTTCATGATGATACTAGTACAAAAAGTTCTTCTTCTTTAAATTTGAATGGAGCAGATCCATGGGGAAGTTGTTTGTTTGCATTTTTAGAGAAAGATAGAGTGCTAACATTGTGTCCCACTGCTGTAGCACATTCGTGGCCTATCGTTTTTACTCGGATAAATTCATTGTTCTCAGTAATTGATCCCACGTAAGACTATACTAAAGTTTGTAAAAAGTTATATGTTTATAATTTTACAAAAGTAAAAGTCTTTATTTTTAATTTTTTAGACCTGTAAATGACAATAGAGCTTCTCTATTAAGAAGTTCAACCGCAGTTCGGAAACCTGTGAATGAGAGAGATATGTACATGCATGTGTGGAAAAATTATCTAACTTTTGGATACAGAGTTGTTCCACCAGTGCCGAGCCCTGTTGTACGGTGTGCTAGTCCAGATCTCAGCCTAAGGTAAGTTCGTGCTTAAATATCTCTATAGTAACATTAGTCTCATAATGTACCATTTTATATTATTATTTGAAATACATTGAAGACATTATATTAAAACGTAAAAGGCCAATAAACTTTAATGGTGTATTCGTCACATAGTCCTAAACTCACATTATTTGCACAAATCAGTGCCAAATTCAATATCATAAATGATGCAGTTTATAGCTCAATTATTAGAGCTTTAGGCGTGTATAAAACATTGGACTATCAGGTGGAATTAAATTTATTTGGTATTAATTGGTGTGGGGTCATGTCTGCTTATGTCTGTTGTATACCTCGGAAATATTTGATATATCGATGTTTATTTCTCATAAACCATTACAATAATAATTAAAGTGTAGCACTCTGTGAATCATATGATTCTTTATTATAACATGCATATTCTGTTGTGGCACGCACATGGCATCTATATTCCTAACGTCTGATACGTTGCAAGATTGTCTACTCTCACATGAACTATGCACATTATCACCTCTAGGACTCCATTATCGTATTAGTAACAATAAGGTGTTTTATATAAAATAGAAGAGCACCAATTTCTACCAAGGCGCGCTTTGCACTCGGGAGCGGGATTCAATATTGCACATCTTTTTCTTGAGCGCATATCTCTTCGCTTTAATTTCCTGTAACATTCTTTACCTCGCATGCCATTCGTCACTGTCTCGCACATGTACATCTGGACCTTAGAGTAGTAGTTTCTGAGCAGTAAATAATGTTTGATACAAGGAGCATTGGTGGTACACTGTATTGCATACTCTAGTGGTCAGCATACGGTGGAGTTTGGTGTGTTGTGCATGAGTAAGGAGTTGAGTCAGAGCCTGGAGAATCTCGGTGGGGCACAGACCCTGCCGGGTCGCTTCTCCGTTCCGTCCATTTCCGGCATCTACACCAGGCATAAGCGGACCAGGTGAGCCTAATTAACCATAGCGAACGACGATGCTTCGAAGTCACCCGGGATTAAACGGTCGTTGGTAATTTGCACAATCTTTTTACGAGACTGTTTTCTTTATTTGCAAGTTTTTTAGCTCTCTGATCAAACTGCTGTTGCTAACACGAATATATATTTTTATTTACTTTTTCTATCTAGCCTTACGACCGTTCCCGATCGCTTTAATCGGAAGTTAAACTTGTCAGTCGCGCACAATTTACATGTTTGTAATGGTTCAACTTTGAAAGACTTTAATATATGAAAAATTTGAATATTCTCATAGTTCATCGCCGGATAGCCTATCTGCTGAACGAGGTGATAACAAATCACCTGGTACAAATGCAAGTCCTGCAGCTTTATATAAGTTAACAGTACCTTTATTGAGGTGTGAAGTAGTGGATGTTAGAGATGCTGCTGTGCAAGCAATTGGAAAAGTAAATGCCGATGCGTTGAAGTAAGTAAATATATAAATTGTTCAGCGTGAAGTATCCTTATTGATGATCATTATTTTCAGAGATTTAATGGAAGAATTAGTTCTTTATATTCGTGAGGCAGTTGATCGTAAACAAGAAAATATGAGACGTAGAAGACGAAGAGATGCATTGAGATTGCAACTAGTGAGAGTATTGGAATTGATTGCTGAATATGGAACGTTCGGTATTTGGTTAGTAATCGATCTCTTTAACATAGTTAATCATCATTATCCTTTCCCTTTATTAAATTTCATATATTTTTATAGCCCTGCAGTATTAGATCGAGAAACACAATCGCTTCATCCCACGTTTGTCGAGTACATCGATGGCGCCCGTTTATACTTAGAGAACGAAACTGATAAAGAAGCCCCTGCAGTTCGTGATATTAAGTTGCATTTCTGTAATTTCATAAGAAAAATGATCAAGAGCTTTTCATGTAAGTATCTTATTCATAGAAACAGATTTACGGTAAATATTTGGAGTAATTCATATTTCTTGTATTTTAGTGGAGACATGTCACACATTATTGAAAAGAGACTTAAGAAGGAACTTGTTTATGCTATTTGCTAGTTGGTCAGGCCCTTATGGACGACCGCTTGCTAGTACATCTTCACTTCAAGAAGAAGAAAAGTGTTGTACAGAATTACAACTTTCAGCGTTGCAAGCTATGAGTGGTCTATTATGTTGTGGGTCTTGTTTCAATCCACAATCGCTTTCTGAAGAAGGAGCAATACTTTATCAATGGTTAGATTTACTACTGGCAAGCAAGGATGAAAAAGTAAATTTCAGAATATTCACAATTTTTACGCTTAATAAGTTGTCTTCAGGGACTTTACATATTGAAAAAATATTTTAGATCTATGCTCTTGCTCGAGAAACAGTAGTTTTATTGTTGGAATGTAACCCCGATATTGGAACACTTCTCGATTGGGTAGTCGATCGATGTTACACTGGTGCTCCACAAGTAGCTGACGGTTGTTTCCTTGCCTTAGCAACCATTTTTAGTGCAAGGTTAGTGACATATTTACACATATCATTCAAAGGTATTTTAAATTATGAAAAATTTATTTTTAGACATGATATCAAATTATTAGGCAGTACAAAAAGATTTGGTTATTTCTTTAGTACATAAATATGACACAAAGTATATTTAATGTTTATAGAGAGTATCCTTGTGATCATTATACAAGCATCATTAATGTTACCCTGATGAGCACGGGTTGTCCCCGTGCCCCTGTTCACGATGCAGCACTCCAACTTCTTCAATTGTTGGATCAAAGATTTTTCGGGAACGTGGGTCCTCTCCCCGCTACAGAACCGGAGACCAGTAAGTTTATAACTGCTCGTTCATTTCAGCCTTCTAACGAAAAGTTAACATTACATTTATATTTGAAATTTTACATAAAAATATGTTCAAGAACGTAGCTTCAACAATATCAACTATATCACGTCTTAGATTATTATAAAGTGCTTTACTCTACATTTAATTCATGAAATTCTTCCCATGGTTCCGTAAATACAATCGCATGTTGACGTGTTGTTCCTGCAGTAGACCGTGCAAAATTCGAACCTGAGAATAAATATGATTTTCATAAATCAATTAATGAATTAATATCGTGTATAAAAACAATGATTGTCAACGTTGATTTTATCTTATCGATTTCGTAAGTACCATTTTGCTTTCCTTGATTCGACACTTGAGTCATAGTCACATTTCTTCTACGGAACCGTTTCAAAAACATACAGCGTATCGCTCTTCGAAAATTTTGTCCTGTTGCGCAGAACAAGATAAAATTAATTCCAAAGTTGGTATTAAATAATAAATTACAAACTTGTTGCGCTAATTCCACTGATCTGGGTGCGTTGCTTTCCTCCTGAAACTATGTTTTTTTACATCCAATATTGATGAAATTACGATAATACATAGATGCTAATCGTTTCAATTCTTCTTGGTTGTACGTACATGTAAAAAAGCGTGAATTCTGAAAACATACGCAGGTAGATTGAAACAGAGGAAAACGCTAGAGACAACGAGCAACATCTTGGTAATCTTGGTTTGCGCCAAATTGTTCCGGAAACTTTGGGCGTATGGTTGTCTCTCTTTCACGATACGCGGTTCGTTGGTTAGAGATTTTCTAATTTTAATATGTCTATAAATAGCTCGTGCAATCAGCACGTTCAGGATAATGATCACCGTGAACGGTATAGCAAATGTTAATACCGTGTCAATCACGTTGTAAACAATCGCCCAAGATTCCAGTCCTTCCGCCAAATGGCACTCCGTTACGTTTCCTTTTTCATTAGACTCAAATCGCGGCGCTGAAAACCATAAAACCGGACTACACAGTATAAGTCCCAATATGGTCAATATAGCGACTGCCAATTTTGCTCTGGTCACTGTACACACTGACTGACGATACAGCGGATATTGCACGGCAATAAACCTCTCGATGGTGAATGCCACCACGAGCCAAATGCTCATGAAGCTGCAAAGGGTCGTTAAGTAGATGAAGAATTGGCAGAAACCTGGCTTATTGAACAGACCAACCTCCACCATATTTAGCCAAACCACGAAAACGGATACCAGAAAACCGGTATCGCTTATGGCTAATGCACCGAGGTAAATGCTCGAGGAATACTGGCAGAGTTTCGTTCCGAAAAACACGATTACCGAAAGGCAATTCCCCAGTGAACCAAAGTAGACGAGAATCGGGGTGTAATATAATTGGACGCTACGTAATATGTTTTCCGTTAAGTCGAGCTCCACGAGGTCTCTTTGCACGTGTACCATTTTCGCAAGATGATTTTAAACAAGGGAGAGTGATCGATCTTGATCGTATGCAGGATGCGTTCGCGATGACGCGTGACGCTTGAAAATATTTTTATGTTTTCGTTTTTCATCAACTGACATCCCACAGATGCGAATACATTTTCGTGTGATTTATATTTTCCACGTGCAGCATATTGGACTTGATATTTTCCTAATCGTCTTTTGGAAGAATATTTAGTAGTACTATTTTAAATAAAGAAATAACGCGATAATGATTGTTTGGAAATTTCATTTGGAAGAAAATCACTGAATTTTCTAAAATTAATTTTTTATCAATCAGGATTGTAACGCTGAGTATTCTCTTATATTTTATCATTATCATAAAATAGTGGTCCTCTTAATTGCTTCGTAGCACCAACATGTTTTTAATTCATCAAAGAGTTGCAACCATTTTTTCAGTTGTTACTATGCTTTTTCTGTCTTTGATTTAAGTAGATGAATTCTTTCTTGGCTTTTTGAAGCAATCTATTCAATTCCATATCGCGAATAGAAACATACGGTATTTGTTTAACGTTCTACGAAAAACTGTATTGGAGTGTTGCCAAATTCTCTTGACGTCTTCAAAGGTTCACGAAGAAGTGCATGTCACTCGCGTAGGATTCGCTATAATTTCAAGTTAGAAAATTCAGCGCAAGTTTAAATTACCATCCATTAAACGAAATATTCAATTTTCAGCATTAAAACTTTTCACATAAGCTATGGTAAATAGAACAAAATAATGATTACCGAAACGTTCCAATCCTTTGAACTAACATATTTTATTTTATTTTATTTTATCTTATTTTACAGCACAATTTTTGCTTTAATTAATTCAATGCTTTTTCCACTATACTGCAGTAAAAAGTGCGCGCACAGTTTATTTGTTTATAATTTTAATAAGTTATATTCGTTGTTGTTATGTTCAGTTTCAAGAAAACTTATGAATAGGAACACTATCTTAAATGCTTCTTTTTATTTTTATAGCTTTTTTACACGTATTATTGATACTAAAAATATTTATCGATGACAGATGCTTTGAGGAATTGTTTATTTAAAAAAAGACTTTTCTGGATAACGGACGGGGAAGTTAAGTAGTATACATCGAGATGCCAGCTCGACTATTTCTGCATGGTGCATCGGCAACCGTTCCTGATAAAGTCCAATCCAGCTTCTGCGCACCAAACCGATATATGAATTCTCACATGTTACGTGGAACACTTTGCAAAAAGATAACATATTTATTATCAAATGCAAGTCATATGATATTACATATTATATAACTTCTACCGATACTATCATTAAAAAATGTTACTCTATTTGCTAATTATAATACGTGTAGATTTATTTATCTTTCTGCATTTTATTTGAATTTCTAAAGTGTATTGATTCTCTAAGGAATACTTTTTTTTATATACGATTGAAAAGCTAGCGCTTTCCCTTCGCGTCCTTTAATTAATCAGTTTTAATATTCAAAAAGGTTCCACATTGTTTTGAAATTTGATTTTAAAGATTTTGGAATATATTTCATATGTATCTTTTTTACTCATAAAGTTTAAAATTGGCTCTTCTTATTGATTTCATTAAAAGCATCTTTTAGTTTTATTCGTTTCCTTAACGTAATAAAACTGTATTGAACATTAATTGTACGTTTCCCCATCAATTTCAGAGTTATTGTGACGCGAAGCACTGTCCTTAATAATTCCATCGGTACTTGCTTTAGGTCAGGATGACCCTGTTGGCGGCTCATCAACTACAGCTACTTCCGCACCAGGACAACAAAGTAATCCCATCGGCGGAATGTCCTCGAACGGTACAATTAGGGGTGGCACTCTTGATGTACTTCTATCGACTACATATTGTCGCAATCAAATGTATCTTTCTCGTCAACTTGCTCAACTTCATCCGGAGCTGACGATGCCAATGTTCAGCGGTAAGTTTCTCTTTCATTGTAACAGAAATGATTTTGCAGCGTTACTTTAAGAAAAAATTCAGATATTTTTTAATAAGCATTTCACAAGAAAATATTGACTATGAATACACAGTTTACAAAGAACCATCATGCTATTTATATTCTTGTGGAATAATTTGTTATTTTAATTAGCGGTTTAATCAGTTGCCAGATTAAGTCTTTTGATATTCATTTTCAACTGTTATTGTAAGATATGAGAAAGGAAAAGGAGATTACTCTATCTTCATCCGTTATAATTTGTATCATTTATATCCTACATTACGGTCATACTGATTGCCCTGTGTAACAGATACTCGTATTTTATATAAACGTATTGATACAGATTGTACGATGCATCAATATAATATTATTTATAGCTTTTATTTTCGCAATTATTTCTCTTATTTTTCGTATCAGTGTGAATTTGTAAGTTTAATATTTTTTCATTATTTACGAAATAACGATTGGGACAAGATGATGGTTGTTATTGCTCATTACAATATAATTTTTAGCACCTACATTTATTATAATAATAAACAAAATACATTCGTTTCTGTTTCTCAGTGTTTATTGTGTACAACATTTCAGGCAGAAGTCCATTAGACAGCTCAAGCCTTCTGCTGGCAGACAGCTAGAAATAATTCATCCATTTATAACTCAGCCTAATACCTCTTTCTCTAGTTTACTTTGTATATTTGTACAGAAAATATACGTCGTCCTACTGGTTTTGATTAGCATTTCCAATGAACAATGATAAACGATATTATCGAATGTATCCCAAACGATACTTTACACGTTCAAATGTAATCTCTTTTGTTTTATCACGTTTTCTGTGTATACATATATACTTAATAAAAAGCAAAAACAGAAATGCTTCCTTTCTGCACTTCACTTGGCAACATACTTATCGAGTAATGCATTGAAGTAATTGTTAAGGACATTTGTATTACGAATTCAGTATATGGTTCTTTCAACAGTATATTTTAATTATGCATTAATTAAACGTAGTTATATGCTATTATACGTTAATTAAAAATGCAGTAATCAATATTTAAATCCATTCAGTAAGGAAAGATGAGTAATTCTGGCAAAAATAGTCTTGAAACTTATATAAATACCGTACTACGAATTGCTACTACATCAATTAATATTTTATTAAAAGAAGTAGTTAAAAAATGTATAAGACTAATGTTACATTCTATATTATTTGCAGAAATTACACACAGGTTTCAAACAGCTCGAAGAGAAGTTCGGCAATTGTTATTGCAGTATTTGTTACCCTGGTTACACAACATGGAATTAGTGGACCCAAATGTACCACCACCCTCCAATCCATTGAGTTATTATCAGGTAAAGTTTATAGATCATTTATTAAATAATCTTCCTTTTATTTACCATTGATTTAAAATTAATCTCGTAGCAACTTAATCAAAGCTTTAAGTGGAATGGTAACAATGCCGTGATGAATGTTATTGGTATGCATCTTATTATATATGACAAAGAGTTTAATTTTTTAATTGTTAAAAAAAAATATTTGGAGGCGCCGGGCATCGATCCCGGTACCTCTCGCATGCTAAGCGAGCGCTCTACCATCTGAGCTACGCCCCCTTTGATCTGGTTTATTTCAAGTATCATTGTAGAGCAGCAATGTGATCCAGTTTAGTGAAAGGATCAAAAACAAGATTTTGGAGGCGCCGGGTATCGATCCCGGTACCTCTCGCATGCTAAGCGAGCGCTCTACCATCTGAGCTACGCCCCCTGTGATTACCTTTCTTGAGAAATTCATTTTTAAATCAAAAATAAGGGATTCCTAGACGATTTAGAATTCAGTAGTATAACATAAGAGATGTCAGACGTCAGCTACGGTACCCGACTGACTGCCATTTGCTACTCCTATACTACTTGCATGCTATTCGGATACTATTGGCATCTAGTTCACTTTGACATTTTATGCGCAATGCACTTTATGCAACTTATGTAACTTATGCAATTTATATTCAACAAAAATTATTTATGAACAACTTAAATATTATTTGTATACAATTGTAATAGAATTCATAGAAAGTTCGCAGTATTGTACACGAAACAAACATTCTTAATTTTATAGATGTTTAGAGAAGAAAACATCGTTATTACACATATATTTAGAGAAGGCCATTTTGTTAACAATTATGAATAGCCATAATGATTACTATCGAAATTTAATACTAATGGAATATCTGATGGCAAAGTATTCTGAGTTTAGAATTAAAAAATACTTAAATCTCCTAATTTAAAAGGTTAAAATTAAAACCAAAAAATCCTTGGAGGCGCCGGGCATCGATCCCGGTACCTCTCGCATGCTAAGCGAGCGCTCTACCATCTGAGCTACGCCCCCTTCGTTCTTATGTCTTTAAACTACTATTCTAGATCTATAATATAACCCAATTTTAATATAAGGATCAAAAATGAAGCCTTGGAGGCGCCGGGTATCGATCCCGGTACCTCTCGCATGCAAAGCGAGCGCTCTACCATCTGAGCTACGCCCCCTCTCTTCTGACGTCTTTAAATTTTCATTGTAGATTTGTAATATAGTCCAGTTTTGGTGAAAGGATCAAAAATGTATCTTGGAGGCGCCGGGTATCGATCCCGGTACCTCTCGCATGCTAAGCGAGCGCTCTACCATCTGAGCTACGCCCCCCTTCGATTTTATTAACTTTCTTTACCATTTTGTAATGGCAGAATGCTCTAATTTCGGTAAAAGGATCAAAAGTAAGGTCTGGAGACGCCGGGCATCGATCCCGGTACCTCTCGCATGCAAAGCGAGCGCTCTACCATCTGAGCTACACCCCCTTCGATTTTATTAACTTCCTCTATCATTTTGCATTATCAGAATGCTCCAATTTTGATAAAAGGATCAGTAGTGAAGTTTGGAGGTGCCGGGCGTCGATGCCAGCACCTCTCGCATGCAAAGCGTGCGCTTCACCATATGTTCTGTGCCCCCTCCCCTTCCTTTTAGTTTGGTTTTCTTCCTTTATCATTTTGTCTTATCAGTGTGATCCAGTTTTTATAAAATAAAAAAAAAAGCGAAAAATTATCTGGAGGCGCCGGGTATCGATCCCGGTACCTCTCGCATGCAAAGCGAGCGCTCTACCGTTTGAGCTACGCCCCCCTTTGAGTTTTCTTCTTTTATTTATATTCTTATTGGGCAATATACTTTTTAAATAATTAAATTTTTTTGTTAATATATAATATTTTATTACATATTTATATTGTCAATGCTAAATTAAAATAAATAAATATTTAAAATTTTTGTTTGTCTAGTACTATGCAACTGATATGTCTCGCGGTGGAGCACGCAGAGAGGGATGGGGTAGCGCGGAAGCAACGGAGATGGTTTTGAACAATTTATTCTATATAACTGCAAAGGTATCGTATCTGAAAGGAAATTACAGGTAACTACATAACAACAGAAATTTTATTATATAGTTTTCTGATGAGCATCCTAAAGAGACGGAGGAACTTTGGGCAACTCTATGTGGTTGTTGGCCTAACAATTTAAAAGTAATTATTCGTTACTTAATCATCGTCTCAGGAATGGCACCACAGGAACTGCTTCCATATGTATGTCATTGTTTAATCAGAAAATTCATTACTTTTATCTGTCATTGAATCATTAATTCTATATTTTAGGCGAAGCGTGTTGTCTTGTATTTAGCAAGAGCCCGGCCAGATCGTTTGGTTGACGAGATGATGACTGAATTACAAACAGTCGAAACATTAAATTGTTTAATCGAAAGAACCGAAACTCCACCTTTCTATAGATTAACTAGTATGAGAAAAGCTTCTTCTCACAGCGATGCTCCAGTTGCTGATCCTGGAAATCCTCCGCGTGATTTGGGCGTTGAAAAAGGTACCATTCATACTAAAAGGCACTCAGGCGAAGATCCCGTTAAAACCGGGTGAGATTTATATCAAGCATAATATTTTGTAACATATTTTTATTAATTCCTTAATTTATGTAATTAATTCATATGTTCTACTCTATAGTTCCAAATCTGATACTGCATTACGGGCACTCGCTGGATTTCAAACCCCAAGGGCGGAAAAGACACGGACTGCGAGCGGTCCGCCAGTTCTTCCGGATGATTTGTCCACTCCTACAACAGAAGCCGAAGTACATTAATTTCCTTATTGACTTTATACCTCAATTTACTTTGCGACTGCCTTTTACCCGATATTTTGTGTTTGATTGTAGTTGACTACAGACGAATCTTGTTACGGCACACGGAACGGACCCGTGGGAATAAATGGAAAAATTTCCTGCGGTGGAGAAAAGTTTGATATTCCACAGCCACATCCTTTACCAATGCCTGAATATGGTGGATACTTTGCTCCTTTGACGGAATACCTACCAGATAGTTCGCAACCTATAAGTGGATTCCATAGGTAAGGGTAGTTATATATAGTTCCATTTAATTTGTACACTAGGGTGGTTTTTATAGATAGATTTTTATTTTTAAAAATAAATAATCATTCTGTAGCATACTCAAAACATCCTCATTGCAATGACTATTACGATTATGAATTTCAGGTGCAACATTGCCGTTATGCTGCTGACTGACGTCGTTGTCGATGGCATACAACTTGACTGGGCTATCCATGTTCCTTTAATGTTACATATAGTTTTCCTTGGCTTGGATCATTCAAGACCTCTCGTAAGGGATCACTGTCGTTGTCTTTTGTTAAATTTGTTGGTTGTCCTCGGGGATCATCGAGATCATCTCGGCGTAGCACGGGTACTATTGGCATCAAAAACTGAACAATTGGGCTTAGGTCTCTCTACTCCAGCTTTGCCAATACTCGAACACAACTTCACTGAGGTTGATCCAGAATTTGACAGTTATCTGTACGGTCCACCTCCAGCACCACCTCCTACTACACCTCCTCCATCATCTTCACCACCTCCACCATCATCTTCTCCTCCTCCACCACCTCCGCCTCCGCCACCACCACCTCCACCGCCTCTTCCACCGGAATCGTCTATATTCAATTCAGCACCTCCACCACCGCCACCTCCTCCTCCTCCACCACCTTTTCCATCTTCTAATAATGGAACACCTACTCATTCACCTATCCCTAACTCAATATCTACCCCTCCGTTATCAATGAATCACACGAATCAATCAGTTGTGGACAACTGTAAAGATTATTCGAATTCTCATGCATATGGTGAGGAGTTAACATTTACTGTGACTGTATGTATTGTTGATAATATAAAAGGGCTAATACAACAATGTTGATTTTACAGAGTCATCAGTGTGCAATAATTGGCCTTCAACATCAAATTCATCGAATACGGTGCCACCTGTTATTGTCACACCAGAAGACGCAAATAACTGGGTTGGTCCTCAACCGGGCCCGAACATGCCAATCCAAGATGTAATCAAATCTTTGATCAATTTCTTAGCATCTCGGTATGTTTGTAAGTAGATATATTCTTGTAAATATTTTTACGAAATTTGAAAGCACATTTTTCTGTAGAATAAATCAACCATTGTGGAACTATGAAGATATGACTGCCAAAGTATGGTGGGTTCGCAGTGCTGAACAATTAACAGTATTATTGCGACATATATTGCGAGTCTTTAGAGACTCCTTACCCCACGCTCTGGTTAGTCAACGTTGGGCACAAACTGCATTACAATTAGGCCTATCCTGTTCGTCTAGACATTATGCTGGGAGATCTCTTCAAGTATTCAGAGCATTACGAGTTCCTATTACATCTCGGATGTTATCTGATATTTTATCTAGATTGGTAGAAACAGTTGCTGAACAAGGAGAAGATATGCAGGTACATGGTGTATCTATCTTTTTATAATATTTATATGAACATTTTTATAATGGCTGCAATTTTATTCCTTTAATTTGTATATAGGGCTATGTAACTGAATTATTATTAACACTTGAAGCAGCTGTCGATTCGCTAGAATCCGACTTCCGACCTTTAGATTTTATGAAAGAAATATTTAAATCTACTCCAAATCTAAATAATAAAGATCCAGCTTCGGGTGGTTTAATTGGTGGAAAACGAAGTCCAGGAGGAGGTAATGGATATCCAGCAGGTCCGCATATGTTCTCTCACTTAAATCAAGGTGGTCATACAAGAAGTACCAGTTATTCAGTCAGTTACTGTATGAAAAAATCAAGTGGAGGTAACTCGGCAGCAAGTGAAATAAAAGGTATGTGACATTTGCATATATTAATAGCCATACATAAATTGTAATATATAATATGTCAAATATTTTTTTATAGAATTAGATAACAGATGCAATAAATATCCCAATTCTAATCTTTCACGCTCAAGATCAGCTCAGTCTCTTAAATTATTGGGTGATTCAGCAACACAAGATGATAAAATGACTATTTTGGCACAACTATTCTGGTTATCGGTGTCTTTACTCGAATCGGACTATGAGCATGAATTTCTTTTGGCATTGAGGCTGCTTAGCCGCGTACTTCATAGATTACCATTAGATCGACCAGATGCTAGAGATAAAGTTGAAAAATTACAACAGCAGCTAAGATGGAACTCATTTCCTGGTGTACATGCACTATTATTGAAAGGATGCACTAGTCCCAATACATATGAACCTGTTGTAACGTTATTATCTCAGTTCACTCCATTATTGGATTTGCCAGTTGTTGATCCAACTCAAAGTCTTGCGTTTCCGATGAACGTTGTTTCGCTCCTTCCCTATATGCTTTTAAATTATGAAGACGCTAATGAATTATGTATTAGAAGCGCAGAAAATATTGCACAAGTAAGTATTACTATATGTTATAGTAACTTCGTATATACTTTTATTTATAAAGAGAATACAATGTATTTTCATTTATAGGTGAGTGCTGAGAAAGGAAAAAAATTAGAAAACTTAGGTACTGTCATGACGTTATATAGTCGACGTACTTTTAGTAAAGAAAGTTTTCAGTGGACTAAATGTGTTGTCAAATATTTATATGATACATACGCTCATCTCAGTTTCAATATGCTTGCTTTCCTAGTCGAAGTATTGGAGAAAGGTCCAGGAAGTGTTGCGTTACCTGTGCTTAGTATTATACATTGTATGTTACATTATGTTGATTTAGCTTCACAAGCAGCGCAACCAATCAACACTGAACTTCTGAGAGTGATTTCAAAATATGTTGAGGTATGATTGAAAATCCATTTCAGACAAAGTAATGAAATAAGCCATAATATTTTTATATAGCTTTCTCATAAGCAGGTAATTCATATTAATGTATGTAATGTTAGGGTCCCCACTGGAAAGAAGCCCTTAAAATATTGAAGTTGGTAGTAACAAGATCTTCAACATTAGTAGCACCACCTACATCAGTACATGGATCATCTTGGGAATCTTCAATATCATCTCCACATCCAAGCTTCACCGATACCGAGATATTTACCAAAAAAGAATTACCCGGTAAAACGCTACTCTTTAATATACACATTGCATGGATGTGAACGTCAAAAATTATTAAGTTTTGTTTTTCCCCTTACAATGCGGAACACGCTCACTGCATGGATTGCTTATCTAACGATGCTCAGGTTGCGATAAAAATAATAATAGTAGTAAATTGTAAATTGTTTACGAAATATAGTTACTATTTTTTTAATCAAAGTTAAATTTTATTACCATATAGCATGCTTCAAATGAATCTAAATTTTTGTGAACTTTTTTATCGCTTTACTTTTTTTTAAATACATATTTTTAGAAAAGGTAAAATTTATTTGTTAAATTGTATTATTTAATATCATATTAATTATTTTTAATATTTGTTTGAGTTCTTTGTCATACAATTGAATTATTACGTTCTATTCGTAAATAGGGAGGACTATGGACTTCACGTTCGATTTGTCACAAACACCGGTAATTGGTAGACGGTGGTTAATACGTCAAGGAGTTGAAGAAAAATCACTTAGTTCTCCCCGATGTTCATTATCTCTTTCACCTGCTGACAGTAATGCGGTTTCCGGTTGGAAAAGGCCATGGATGTCACAGGTTAAATAATATTAAATAACATAAAATTTACAAATATGATATTTAATAAAATCTATATATTCCAGGGTCGTGTTAGAGAATGTTTGGTAAATCTTCTAACAACATGCGGTCAACGAGTTGGACTACCAAAGAGCCCATCTGTAAGTTTATACTGGAGAGAAACTGTTTTCAAAAACTTGTCTGTGTTACATATATTTCATTCCAATAGCTTTCAACCAAATATCATATCTTTTAACTGATTCTGGTTGTGTACCCCTTTTTAGGATGAACACATTAGTTCAATGACATTATATAGCAAGGTAACAGGTTTCTTTAAATGCAGTCTGCACTCATTATCACGAGAGTAAAAAAGAATCTGTTTATTTTCATATGTGATGTCCTATCAGTTATATTCACGCTTTAACATGCTTCGTGCAAATACCTAACTTGCACAAAATTTTGAAAACGAAAGAAAGTTAAAAGTTCTCTATTATCTGTAGGATTATCTATGTATAGTAGATTTCTGTGTAGCATGTTAATTGTACGAAGAATGGCGTATCAGGATACAATGTACACGTGCATCATTGCAGTCTTTACGTTATCGCTATATCAATTGAAATGAAACATATATAAAGAAGTTCAGTAATGAACACGTAAATGCACAATAATCGCTAAAGTTCACAGCATTGTCACATAGTAAAGACAGAAATTAAGATGTGTCAGACAAATCCCCTGTTCTAGTTTTTCCATAATTCTTTTTATTAATTAAAGATAAACATTTATAATACAGGTAATATTCAGTCAAAGTTCGGATTTAATGGAGAGACAATCATCTATGGCTTCCTCAACGGAAGAAGTTTCTGGTGCAAATAACGATTTGAGCGGAGGTTCAAGAAGAGACGACGAACAATTTGGCGTATTTAAAGACTTTGACTTTCTTGAGTATGAAAGTGAAAGTGTTGAGGCGAGTATTTCATTTAAACATGTTTATCTGTACATTGTTGATATAAATCAACTTGGTTTTAAAATAAAAAATATCTCATTTATGTATTACAGGGTGAAAGTACCGATAATTTCAATTGGGGAGTAAGACGCCGTCCTCTCAGCGAGGGAGAAGAAAGAGAACCAAGTTTAAGGCAATTTGAAGAAAGTTTAAGTGAGAAGACTCAATCATCTAGTAAACACACCAGTCGGGTAAATAAATAAAAAAATTTTTTTTTAATTCTAATAAATTGATAAGAATCAGAATATACAATATTAAAATTATAGCGCGGTGTTGCGGAAGAGTCATCAGATGACGAAGCTGGTTCAGAATCACCATTAGATGAAGTACCCGGTGGATCTGGAGCAGGACAGGAAGCAAACAATATACCTGGAATGTTCCCACCATCTTCCCTATCTTTAATACCTAGTCGTACTCGACATGATTCTTCGACAAGGTCTGACACATCGTAAGTTTCTTATTAAACCAAATAAAAAATCTGTTTTATTGATGTTCGTTCATATTTCATGTGCAGCGGCTCTAGTGCAGGAGATTTAGGAGACGTGACTCCTTGTAATGCATCACCAAATCTATCAGCGTTAATGCCTTTTAGACAAGTTGTAAGAGATGACGCGGAAGAAATTTGGCGCCAACAGATTCAAAATCTAATCACGCAATCTCTTTACAATACCTTAGACTTTTTCCAATTATTGAGCAGAATTTTAAGGGTAATTATATTGTTTATTTCAGTTATATGTATTTTAATATTGATAAATTAATACCTTGTATTATTATTATCAGGATGTAAGCAGTAAATCGGTCACTCTTACAAGAGAAGCTAGTGCCTTATTGTGTAACGGCAGTCCTGCTTCCACTCAATTAGGATATCATTTATCTAGTCATGCGGAACTACTTAGTTCAAAAGCCGAACCACCTTTAATTTGGTTTTCGATCGCAATTTTCGCAAATCAAAGATTAAATGAATCATTGCGATTTGGAATGTTAGAAATTCAAGAGCATCTTGAAACATTCCTTGATAAAAAAGATCATGCTACCGAAGTAAATAATTGCTTATTAAATATATGCACATATGTAATTATTACTAATATATAATTTTTCAGTGCTTGGAAGCAGCCAAAGCAGCGGCAAAACTCCAAGCATTAGGTGGTGGTCATACAACAGAGGCAGGCCTTGAAGAAATGCTCTTAGACTTAGGCAGAGCACTCTATAAACTTCATCTTCAATTACTATTATTAATTGAAGCTTCAAATAAGATGCTAGGTACTCTTATGAATGCTGCACGAAACGTACAAATTCCGCTTTTAGATATATCCGCAGAAATTGCGAATATGAAGATTGCTCTGAGTAGAGCACTTGAAGAGAGTACAGAGAGTGAAAGAGGGACACCAACTCCAACGCCTAGTCCTAGTCCTTTGCCCGGCACTGGTGCTGTGGAAGAAGTTGCTCGTGTCGCAGAACTACTTAGAAACGCGCGTTGGTGTCCTGCGCTTGAAGCTGTAAGATTACATAGAGCTCAATGGCCAGGAGATCCTTTTCATGATGATGATGACGTAACGACTGCTGTTAATATGTATTGCAAATATTTAGGACAAGATAGATCTGGTAATATACTGAATCATACACTAAATTATCCTAAAATAGATATTATATTTTACGTAAAATAAAAATTATGTTATAATATTATGTATTTTATGTTAAAAATATTATACAATAAAAATTATCAAATTTTTTCAGATATTTTTGTGGTTACAAGAAAGGACGATGAAATGTCAGAAATATTTAGTAGATTGATGGAAAGCTTATTTCAAGTTTTAGCGGCTGTTACAGGCTTGGAAGCATCAACAAAGGCGGCACGGGCTCAACATGATCATCCTAATAATACGAAAAATGACTGTTAACTTAACATAAATTTTAATGTTATATCATATATTATAGACAGTTATTTGTCTAAATTCAAGTCTTCGTATAGTTTAATTGTATCGTGCGTTTTATTCGTGTATCTTGTATACAATCATAGACGTATGTATGTATGTATATCGCGAATTAATCGTCATAGAAGTTAGAAAAACACGCACGAGCGGAAGCACCAAATCGTCGATTTTGTGGTTTCTTTTTTTAACACGAACGTAATGACGTATGTAAGTTCGGTGAAATAAATTTTTGGAAACTTAAAGAAAATATTCCTTTCTACAATTTTCACGTCCTGTAAATATGCTTTTGCATAAACACTCAGCATATAATATCACGCCTGAAGCCGACGGTCACTTCTATCAATGCTATCGTACTACAACAGACTTTATTAAAAGATTTGTTGATCAGGCAACGTTAAATGCATTCAAGATAATTAATAACTTGGTTTGTAAAATACCATTTTCTTTCCATGTAATTTTATAATGTTGAAATTTTCAAATACAGAATTTAACAGGGTGAACTTACTTTTGACTATGTGACTGGTATAACTACACGGAAATTAGGCTATTTCGGTAATGAATGGCCTACGTGTGGCAGTTTGATTGCACGAAACGGATTAGAAACTGTGACAAATGAAATGAAATCGTGGAACGCATTATCAGTAAGACTTCGATATATAAAGACTTTTATTTATAATAAATCTTTAGACGAATATTTTTATACAGTGTTCCTGTAGGCTTTGACGGATTGGATGTTCCATGTAAACTTCATAGACCTTCAATATAAATATAATATTGAAATTTATACATACCAAGTTCTTTGGAGTGTACCTACTCCAGCGTATCCTGAACCTCAAGTCACAGTCAGTGTATTCTTCTACATCGCTTCGAATCACACTTATCCTCCTCATTTTCCCGTCGATGTGAGTTACCTTTACTACGAATAATCAAATAAATTTAATACCATACATTCGTTTATTCCTAGGTTTCCTACATTTTCGAAGGACATCAATTTACACATACTTTGAATATGATTTTCAGACCTAAATGGCTTTATGATATTTTAGATATGAAAACAATGATATTCAAAACATTCAATTTTTAATATTATAATATTATACATAAATTACTTTTTGCTATACGATACCTATTGTTATTATTAAAGTTCAATTGATTTCAGTTAATACATTCTGCAATTGCAGTTTAATTTACATTTGAACACGTAAAACGTTTAGCAAGGGTAAACAATAACGAGTTTAAGAGGCATATGCAAAGTATCGTAAAAGTAAGGGTGTCGTATTCCTCGAAAATGGGCACAGGCCTGCTGCACTCTGGTTGAGTGGCAGACGTAGGTTTATTTCAATTGGTCAAGCAGCAAGAGCAGGTGACAACCGCAAGGGAAAATACAACTACCTCGGTCGTTGCTTTCAGTTTCACTTACACCGCTTGCAACTACTGACCAGCATTGATCTTAGTAAAATATAATATTTCTAAGATAGCAACTTTTATTCATTCTTACCAATTCTTAAATAATTGTTCTCCACTTTTTTGTGATATTATCTATTTCATAAAAAAAATACAGAGTAATTCCAAACAAACTCTCCCACAGAGTATATGCAGAGCACTTGTCGCTTCGAAAGGATCTATTTAAATTTTCATCGAGCACACCGAGGAGGTGTAAACCGTGCGTTGGTCTTTCGGATGGTTTCTCTCTCACTCTCTCACTCTGCTTTTTTACACGCCATTCGGTTTCGGTGATACCACGACAAATAGAAGACAATTTCAAAACCTGAGAGGGACTTCACCGAGCTCGCGTGCACATGGTGGTCGGATGACACTGGGAGGTCTGTGTTTCTCGGCAGGAGCCTGGA
Organism: Bombus confusus; assembly: GCA_014737475.1. NCBI lineage: Eukaryota > Metazoa > Arthropoda > Insecta > Hymenoptera > Apidae > Bombus > Bombus confusus. The sequence continues at coordinate 11,412,470 of JACXIV010000002.1, read as the reverse complement.
ATATCGACAACCACGTGTCGAGCATATCTGACTCGATCCACGCGTCGTGTACCCCTTTAGTCTCACTAAATTGAGTATGTAGTAATGTTTAGCAGTGTACGCACTTTAAAAACATTTATACTTTGTCATATTTATATTATACTATATTTCTCTCGTGCCTAACAATAACGACTTCTGCATAGTATTATAGTGGACGCGTGTTAAGAGAGTAAACGGGTTATTAACACGAGTAGTTTAGTGTGTTAATAGCTTTATCATTTTACTTCCGTTTCCTTCTGTTACTGTAACACGAATCGGCCCAGTTATGAAGAGGATCGCGTTCTTTTGACCCAGCAGGTTGCAGGTCAAAAAAGATTTGACTTCCGAAACCCAAGTGGAACAGGCCAACAAGTGCTGCAGTTCCTTACAGTGATCATGTTACCAACGCATTTACAGCTTCGTTAGAACCATTATCCTCTTGTCAACCATGACCACTAAAAAAACAAGACCTAATTTACTATTAATTTACTACTACTAATCGAATATTAATTTTTAATTAATACACGTAATTTTACTTTCTATACCAAAGCCATGCAAGGTTACTATAAAGAAGAAAGAAGAAAAGAAAAAAAAATAATCAATGAAAATATGTGGGTCAAAAGTTAAACGGCAATACGGGGACCAACCACTGTTGCCTATTTATACGGAAAGAGTTTTTTGTCCGGTTCATGTCCTAAACATCACATCCGCCGAGGTGCTTCCTCCGCGAACCGTGTTTTACCGCGATCGTGGCTAACTGATGAAGGAAACGCAGCAGGAAAGACAGAGAAAGAACGCGAAAGGAACCACCGCACCGCCTCACTTTCAGCAGCTTCAAACATCCGCTGCACCAGCCGCCGCCAGATCTCGTTTACCTCTCCTCCGTTTCCCCTTTAGCTCTTTCTCAAAGAGACACACGCATCCCTTCCTCTTCCTTCTCCCTTTCTCTTTCCTCTCTACCTTTTGATTTCTCAAGGGTTGAAGAGACCAGATAGCAAGCTCCAAGAAAATTGAAGAATACCTTTGAGTAATTAAATACGACGAAAAACATATATATTCTCTCACATAATCTTTAATAAGCAAAATCATTTTACCTTAAAAGATTCGTTTCGATTAAGTACTAAGATATTAATCTTTTCCAATCTAATCTCAAGTAAACAACCAAAATGACCTCGAAATCGTTCGTCTTAATATCCAGCAATGTGTCTAATATATCGCGTGACTTTGAACGTAGCACACATCTGGAACGAAACGAGTGGACACGTCGACCTCCTTCGAAGAGAGGAGAAACAAGAAGGGGGATGTCCGTCGTGCGTGAACGGTGAGACACGTACCCACGTGCAAGGCTACGTCTTGAATCACCAGCTGCCGATTCGCCGACGACTCCAGGAACCCTGGAGACGAACTAAAATTAGCGACCAGCACCCCCGCCTAGCCCTTACATGGCCACGTCACGGGCACACGCGCCGCTACTTTCAGAGAAAGAAAAAAAGATGAAGGAAACAATAATAATCACGGTCCGAGCGGCACGAGTCGATCATGTGCGAAATGTCACAGCTGGTGTATTTGGGTGACCAATCATTTGTACGGGTAAGATTAACGATAAACGTGTCACCCGTAAGGAATATTAACACGTATGAAATTATGATACAAGTATTTTTGTTTCTGTTCGATTACAAATGCGATGACGATATATTGTCCTCCGTTATTAGAATTTATTGTTATTAGCACCAGACTAATATATGTTACGTGTTTCTCTGATTATTCATAAAATTAAAAATGAGCTTAGTATTTTTTAAAAGGCAAGAATGATCTATTAGTGAGCAACATTTGTTGCTTTGTAAAGTTTTAATAGTAAATATTTGATCCCTTTTATGATACAGACAGGAAATATCGTAGGGTGAATTAAGGAACCACATGGCTCCTGCATGAATGAATACTATAATGAACTTGCTCTATTCGTGATAAGGCAATCATCCAAATAAGATTCCAGTTAGAGCTGTTACAAATATTGTAGGGGTGGTTAGTTTCACCGCTGTTAATTTTCTGAAATGCTTGTTTGTAGCTTTTAAGTCTAAACGTTTAACAATGAAGAACCGGTAAACATTTTGACATTCTTCTACATTATAGCAGGAACGATGGTAGTGAAAGTGTATCCAGATGTCTGGAAGTGGTCAAATTCAGTTTAGTTTAGAGTAACGGACCACCTCGCATTCCTTTCGCGATCGATGTTTCGTCAAACAAGAATCCATGGAATCTGTTTCTATCGCGTACACTTCAAGTTCATTGTCCTCGATATCTGGAAGGGCACAGAACCTCGAAACGAGAGATCCTTTTGGTTTCGTCGTAGTACTGGAACTCTGTTCCAAGTACATCTGCAGCGAGCGGATGCAGCCTGCATTTTATGGCCGCCCAATGCAACCGATTCTCATTCGTGCACCCGTACTCACACCCTCTACCACTTTCAGCACGCGGTACAACGACTTCTATAATTAGATTTCCTTCCCTTTAGCTTAGACACCTTCGAACATGATCTCCATTTGCCCCGCGAATCGCAGAAACCTACCACCTGGATTGCAAACGTTATTGAAAGTTCTACAATTAATACGGTCAATTTCTCTCGAAGGGTTGAAAATGGAATTGAAGAAATACCATTGATCATAGGACATACAATCTTATCGTTCAAAGGTCGATCAACCTGTGGATAGATATCGTCTGAAACAATAGACACGTTCATCGCCAAAGCCAGCAGTCACTTGACTTGTGTCGTGTTTTGCATTTGAATGCCGGCCATGATGTCGGTATTCCAATACCGATCTACACGTTCAACGTGCTGACATTAACGGCACACACGCAGCTACGTTACAGGTTTCACGCCAGCTATTTCGAACAGGTTGCGCTCGGATCTATTTTTCGATCATTGGCATCGGCTGGATCCACGGATCCACGCTTCTGATGACAGGTAGCCAGAAAAATAATTGAAACGACGACGATTAAATCGAGACGCGATCTATAAATGCTGTGTCACGTGCCAAAATGTAGTATCCTCGTAATTATAAATGGTTAATCGTTGGTGGTCGGCCAGGAATTTGCAAAATTGTCATGGTTTTAATTTCGTGAATTCATGCTCATCTAAAACGTCATTAGATGCATCTAACTTATCTTGTCGTATTATTATTTAATTTTATTTACATGCTTCTTCGATTATTCTTTGCATTTAATTAACAATATTTATCATTTTGATTAGTTAGTCGTTCATGTACTACTATATTGATAGCGTACCTTTTCTCCTATTGTACATTGTTGTATGTTTACAAACAAGACAAAAACCATCTCTCTTACTTAGTTTCACGAAGTGTCTTTCATAAAGTGTCATTAAACGCTCTTGGCACGAGCCTCTCGCTTTCCTCATTGGCAAATCCTACTTGGTCCTTTAAGATCACTGATCAATAATGATAACAGACACTAGAAACCACCTCATATAAAGTATTATAAACTCTCGTAACAGTAACAGAAACTTCTCAATGAGAAATTTTGAAATCAGTATCCCAAAGCTGAAAGAAGGAATTTGATTGTGCAACAATGGCGCTTCTTTCCGAGCATTGCCAAGTTCGTAATCGTCATCGAAGTAGATGGTACAAATGATTGCTGAAACGTCATGAATGAAATTTTTCTATACATATGTAAGAATAAAAAATATACAAAATATAATATTCTAAATATAAAATTTATGTACAAATTTTAATACCGAATGAATGTATCGTAACATGGTGACGATGATGTTCCTTATTTATAAAAATGTTTCATAACATGAAAAAATAGACTAAAAATTTTGTACTACAAACCTTGTGGACTTTGCACGTTGTAGCAGCTTGGCAACCCAATACGATCCGTCCCTGATCTGCATGCAAATACGAGCTATACTTAGAGATGTCCGATTTTCCTCGTTACGACAACAGATCGCATTTTCGTCTTCATCGACCTTAATCATTCTTCGTAGAATTTTCATACAGTAGTGTTTTCAGACAACGCCAATGTAATGCGATTCAAAAAATGTCTCCCGCTTCGTTATTAAACAAAAATTACAGGTCTTTCATTCCTATGGTTTCTGTGTAGTAAAACGGTTACTAGTACTTCCCATGTCATTCATTAATCGCTACGGAAGCTGTTTAAAGGATTGAGATAATGTACAACGAGCATCTTCTTGTGCCTGGATTCTTCAATGAGCCACTAGAAAGAGGAAATCTGAATGAGCTACCTACACGTATACATATACCGAGCAGACGCGAAAGGTCACTTGAAACATTTTTTATGACACCAGAAACAACCTGGCGCATGAATTGGCTTTTAAAATTCTACATACTTTACATTTACGTAAAGTATGCCTTTTTATAAACCATAAATTTAACTTCATGAATTAACTAAATTAACTTATAAAACACTATTTATTTGTACATTATATGATATTTAAATAATTATCATTAACGTCAATGTCAAGAACACCATATCTGTGATTATCTCGCATAGTAATACTGGTAAACATTTCTCGACTAATTTACAAATTATGCTATCTCAAATTATGTGACAAAACACCAGCCTTTCATCTCATACGCGCGCGTAAACTCAAGATGATCACGTGTAAGAGATGAATGCATGTGCGTGTAAAGGGAAGCTGCGATGGAAAAAGAAGCGTAGAAGAAGGGGAAGATAGGAAGGAGAGAGACAGAAGAAGGGCGCGTGTCGGTCGCGTGCCCGTTGCCGCTGGTGACTCGGTGTCTGCGACCCTCCTGCCCTTTAACCCCTCCTACAACTTTTCCATGGACGAACGTTTGAGTGGGGACAATATAATCACTAGACCTTTAAACGTATCCAAGTTTTCAGAATCTTGGTATAATATGAACGATTAACACAGGTATCAATCCCAATTATTTTCTACTCTTTCATTTATTCTTCTAATCTTCTCTTCTTTAACTAGCATATTAATTTTTCCACACTAAATATGTGGTATATTATACGTAACTTTATCAATTTATTAAGTAACTTTTTTTTACAATACCGATTAAGAGTGCGTAGAAGGATGAATTCCATTAATCCACCAGCAAACTGTTCAGGACTACGACCTCAGCCCCCTCATCGTCTAGTCCACTTCCTCTTTTTCCGTCCCCTTCATTTTTTTTCATCTCTCCTTAAAGCCGTCTGGACGACGGCAATGGAAGAAAGAGAATCAACGAGGGAGGATCAGCGTGGCACGTGGTCCGTACGCGAAGCGATAGAAGGAACCACCTACTGTAACAGGAGATGTATCCCATCAGAAAACAGACACTCGGTCGAATAATCATCGAACGGCACCCGTGCGTCGCATTAACAGTTCATCCTTCCTTTTTCTACATCCTAGGGCTTCCGATGCTTGATGCGGGAGACGGAAGTCATCAACATTCTCCAGATCTCAAACGGGCAATAATCTACATGGTCATTAAACATATTTCAATCAGCGTAGATCAATGAACAGAATTTTCTATCCAATATCATTTGTACTAATGTTTGTACATTCGTCAATGTCAATTAAGAACACTGATCGTGACGAAGTTTTTTTTGTAAAACTTCATATCTTGATTACTTTTTCTAATAGAATTTCGGATGTCCTTATTTCTATAATCATTTAAAGATCTTATACGTAAGTATATGTAGATACGTAAAATCAGCTGACTGCTCGATAAATTCCTGTGCGCATACCGGTTGCGACGAATTTAAATGCGTCGTGTACGTCATTATGAACAACCATCGTTGGTTCTTTTGTTGCAAAAAAAACTTACGTGAATATAAATCCAGCAACAAGAGGTTTCAAGAAAAAGGATATCCCGATCGCTCTCGCTCTTATGTGTTCGTCTCTGTTGTCTCGATCAAGATCGCAGACGGTCCGGCCGAGTGTAGAATTTCGTCGTGAAATTTGTGAATGAGCCCTCGTGACTCGCGCATTTTGAATGGAAACCGACAGGCCGGTTTTTACGAAAGCAGCACTATGCTCTGGCACAGGATGCGGGTGCGGACGAAGGGGTGTATGCTCATTTTTATCCTTTTTAATTCTTTTTTCTCGCCGTTGGAGGAGATAAGAGGGGAAAAGGAAGAGAGAATACTGCCAGCTGATCGCCTCCGTCTTTGAAAAGGTTGTGCAAAATGCGAGCACGTGCTCGTGTGTGTGACCCTTTTTAGATTCGCATGCCTGCTTGCCACCTGCGAAGCCATTTAGTTCTCTACAGTCTGATCGGCATGCAATTAATCTACGAATTACTATACTTCCGTCCTCTTTATAAATTTCATTATTCTGCATTTTTTCCTGAAACTGATCATTAAATTATTCTTTATTTTCTGGTCTATATACATAATAAAAATATAATATATTATATATTCGCATATAAATTGATTATCAGATGATTTTGATAAAATTTATAAGACTTTCTTTGTGTAAAAAAACTTTGAATAAAAATACCTATTCATTGATCTTAATAGATAGTAAGTGGCGACGAATCGCAAGAAAAACGATATAGAGAAAGAGAACAAATCTGGGAAGCGAGAGGGGTGAAACAGGCGGCTGTTCGCCGTCTCCGGAAGGAACTGTCTCCCTTTATACCCAAAGACATTCCTCCAAACATGAACCAACGTGCTTCGTATGACGGTGTTCTCCCCTTGTAGGAGTACTTCCACGGACATCCCCACCCTGTGTTAACCTCTTGCACCCGAAACTAAATTAAGGGCCGTTCCGGTCGATATTTTTTAACCTTCTAATACTCTTTCCTTCTTTCTTTCTGGTGTCCATCTTACTATTCGTCGAGATTCATAAACTTTTATTTGATTATAGTATTTCACGTAAGTTTACTGAATCAATAATTTAGATTCTTATATTGTAAAGCCACTTTCCTGGAATTTTAAAAATTCATAGAAAACCAACAACTTTACATAGAACAGGTATGTGCATACAATGACTCATGTACTGAAAATAGAAAATTGTCATCTAAAACCCGATGTCATTGCACCCTAGGTCCTAGAGGACGTGTACAGTGGCTAGAAGAGGAGACAGATGAAAGTTGGAAGTACACGTAGACGACTGAAAATCTCGTCTGGCTCGTTGCCAAGATCTTCGAATCTTGTCATCTTCTTCATCCACGTCTTCTATTCTTCAGCACGCACCTCTGCCCGAACATTTGCTGGAGGCAATCAATTAAATAGTTCTCATAGTTTCTATCTTTCTATCTTCTGATGCCTTTTACTATTCCGTACAAAAGTATAACTTCGCGTAGTTCTTACATAGACAAATAAAATATTTTTTTATTAATACATTCATCCTTAGTGCGTTTTATCAATTATCGTTTTAATTCTACAATAGAAAGAAGAACCTTAATTGTGAAGAATAGAAGGTTTCAAAAACATCGAGAAAAAAGAATATCAAAGGAAAATGGTTAGATAAACGAAAATAATATGAAAAGGATATCAATTTCGAGAAAGGCTAAAACGATAAAACGATCTTCCGGTAGTACTATGTTTCTTTTATCGCGATCGTCTAATTCCGGTCAGAATTAGCGAAGATGCGTCATCCTCTACGAATTCTCGAATCGTGAATTTAGAATTCCAATCTGTACGTTCTACCTTGTCCCGCGAGTGACCGTGGAATAGAAGAGAGGTGGTTTACCCGAAGAACACGACAGCTGCATCGAGCCACCGGCCTGAAAATAGCACGGCAACCCCATACTGAGGCCGAAGAGCAAAGTCGAAGCCCTCTCCCTACGTCGGTATATACTTCGGTTAAAAAGCCACCCACCTACGAGCCTTTTAAATAGCGATCGCGTGCTTTTCCCTTTTTTTTCCAGCAGAAAACTTCTCGCTAAATGACATGGTCGTGGAAAGAGGGAGTGTACCGACGCTGATTTATAAGAAGAACCAGGCGTTTCCGGATACTTTTCGAGACGATACTCGACACACTCGCCGAAACATTTATTTTTTTACCGATCGAAACGAAATAGGATTACACTTAATGACACTGTTTTCCTTATCGAGCAAAAAAACATCCCCTTCCTCAATTTCCGAGGAACTTTTTCCCTTTCGTTGGCACAAGTCTGGATAACCATTAGGGATAGTGTTTATCCGTATCTTCTGAAATACGAGTATTCTGTAATTTTAATTTCTTGCTAATTCGATTGTCTAAACTGAAAAAGATATATGACAATATTTCATTCATTCGATAGTATATATGTATAATATATGCTTATATATAATATAAATAAATCTAAAAACGTATAGTCAGCTTCTGTCTCATTTCTGTGAAAAATAGCAACGCACGTGGCTTCGCCGCTAGATCCACCCGACTTCTCTCTTTACTTCATCACAATTTACACGTACTTCCTCCTCCGCACCTGGAGCTTCTCCAAGTGCGCCGAAAATACGCGTTTTACGCGACGCGTTTCATCGGAAACGCGTTCAGGCACCTGTAGATGCGCCCCGTCCGCTGGTTTATTAACGTAGAGACCACGAGGTAAGTTACATCTTACGTATATTTGATGACTTGTAGAAGTTCGGATACTGACAATCCATCGCTGAGAGAAGCTTGTGCGAGTTGCGTCAGTTGAGATGCTCGACACTCGTGACTTTATTTTTAGGTGCGCCGTCGATAGTACCACGATTGCAATAGAGTTGTCGAGACACCTGTTCTTCGAATCATTTCAAAGACAATTAGGATATCGAGATTTATTCGATCTGAAAAAATGAACGGAGTATATAAACTAGAAAGAGAAACATGAAAACAATATTATCTATAAATACAACTATATAATATCTTCTTTCTTAATGTCCATCAATTCCTTCTCCAATACAACATTAGTCTACGATACTTAAATCTGAACCATTATTCTGTTGCCTCGAGATTTACGAGTGTCGATAAATGCAGCTTACACTTAGCATCGTATTTTCGCGACGAATAGAAGGGAAGCATCGTGAAACATCGACGCGGGACGAAAGAAGGTGGCAAGCAAATAAGAAAACGACGTCGGCTCTCGCAGTTTCATTGGTGGCTACAGGATAGAAGCAGGTTGGTGCGCTGGGTGGTTCTTCTGGAGCGACGCCAGGCGTCCGCCGAATTTAGCACCGCGACGCTGACTAACTCGCGTGGCATTCATTCAATCGCCGACCAAAAAGCCCGCTGCTTGCATAGTCTCTCGTTGCATAGTCTCTATTTGCACGAACGACGCCACTCACACTTAGAAAATCTCGCTTTCCTCTCCATTTTCCTCCTTTTTAAACGCTCTACGAATCACGTTAAAATTTATCGCGTATGCTTCGATACCTGGAAGCGTGCAACAATCCTTCGTCGTGGTTCATTGTTCAGTTACATCGATAGGAAACGAGGTAATTAATAAAGCCCTTTTCAGCAAAATTGTCTGTGATATTATTATACGATCGTGCAGAATATATAATCGATAAAGTGTGACTGAAATAAAAGTGTCATTTTATTAATAACAACTTGGTATTAATAAAATATTGCAGAGAATCTTAAAGTATGATAGTCGCTTCCCATGAAAATATAATGTTTATTTTTAAAAAATTCCATGGAAAAAGCGTGGAAGCTTACGATGCAAGAGATGTTTAAGAATTGTAGCTGATATCTCGTCATTTGCAGCGAAAGTTTATAATATTCTTAGTGTAGTTTCCACCGTTTTCTCAAAATACTTGTAGCATCGAGTTCGAGGAAATTTCACTCATCTCGTAAGCAAAAAGACTGTGTGTCCCGATGAATCGCGTCTGCTATCTTTGCGCTTTTTCCGTTTCTCCGTCATGACGGTCAAAAGATGCCGCATACTAAACGACACACGTTCCTTTCCCTTCCCTTTCTTCCTTTCTCGGTTCAGTGGCAGTTAATGAACATCGGACGCGTGCCACGGATCCCACAAAATCTGTCTACCAACGGTAGCTTCGCACAAAAATAGAATGCTTATCCTTTCATTTGCCAACTGGTAAATATCGTTTCAATAATCTGCTTTCTTTCGTTTCTTTCATTTGTTTTTACCGATTCTCTGGATTCGTGCCTTTAAATCTTAAATATCAACACTTCAATGCAGATACAATTTTATTTGACGACTTGAAAGTTATTTAACATTAAAAAGATGCTTCGTTCGTGTCGTTAATTGAAATTGGATGTAAATCTTTTTCGTGACAGCGCCTCTTAGCACCTCGGTTCATATCGAATTTAATGCACTCTAAATTCTCTAATGCACTTTATATGTTTACACCTGTTCATGTCCATCCGGAAGCAGTTTCATAACTCATCAAGTTTCTTAAAACGAATGCAGTAATAAGAACACTTTGTTCGATTCTTACTGGTTCATCAATATTACATTAGAACAGAGTGTTCAGTGACCGCACATGAGCTACAGGTCGACATTTCCTACAGATAAACGAATACGTAGACCTCCAACCTACCTTCCCCCACGTGTTTCGACCCACGTCAAAGAAAAAATAAATCTTCGTTACGCTTCCTTATGAACGCGCAACAATTCAGCTGAAAAAAGCTCGGTATAATTTTCTACCTTGAAACCATCTAATATGTCCTATATTTCCAAATCAATTCCAAAAATACAGAATTACTTCGAATTGAAAGCTTTAACTACCTATTAAATATTAGAACGAACTTTTAACGATTCAAATAACACACAACATGATGTTATCAGTTGATAACATTTCAGAGACTTATTAAAACGAAAATTGTTTTCGAAGCTTGAGTGAAGAAATCTTAAATTAAGGGACAAAATTTTATAAATGTTATACCTACTTTGTTTTCTCTTTTCTCTTAATGAAAGTTTTAAACTCAACCAGTATTAAATTTTGATAAAATATTATGTAAAGGAAGCGTTCGAATTTTCAAGAGTATTTCCCCAATGAATTACATTAAAAGTAAACATTACAACTTTCTAACAAATGTAACGCAATTTCTAACAAATAAGAAAAGAAACTTCTGGTCGGTACTTAAGCGAGTACTTAAGCGAGTGTTAATAAAAAAGACGATAATAAACAAAAATCGTCATTAGTTTCAATGTAAAGAGCTTTTAATATTCAATCTTTTACGCGTGTACTCGTGCACAACATTGTCTCCGTCCACGCTCGAATTGAAAAAGCGACACGGATGTGCATACAGTGGTCGCACACTTCGCCACCACTCAAACAGAAGCAGCGGCGACACACGAGCCAGTCGGGCACCCTTCTGAGCGCGTGCAACGCGGTGCGCAGCAGCTGAAGAAGAAGAAGACTATGACGAAGAGACGGTGGAGGGCGAGGGAGGCTGCGCTGCTATATGTAGTCCCGAATCTTAGCCGGAGCAACTATTACGCCCGAAATTCTCGAGGCGGACGCACCCCCGTGTTTAGCAACAGGTACAAGGTACGCGAAAGATTACTTAAAACCGCGCGCCATCATCTTTAATCCGGGGGTTCAACGTTCGTTCGCGGTATTCTTCAATTTAAAGTAACCCTTGCAATTAGTGACCGTGTGTGACAGTGAAGTTAGATCAGACAGATCTAAGGTATGGTTTGTGTGATTCCGAGAGTCAAATAGAGAGAAGAAGACAAATCACAATAAGGAAGAAAATGCCGAGGGCATTTCTAATTACCCACCGACGATACAATGGAGTGGAAGAAGAGTTTGATGGATCCGGAAGAGGTACGTCCGCTTTCGTAATTGTCTCTTTGAATATTCCTCGCTTATCCCGTGCCAGGAATTTTTTTTCATCTTCTGCGCTGTATCTCCGTTTTAAAAATAAACCTTAACGCGTTCTCTTCGTCGAAGAACCTGTAAAGATTGTTATTTCTTATTCATCGATTCGATTTTATGTTCGATTTTACATGCAGTTTTACGTTCCATTCGGTTTTGCGTTCAGTTTCATGTATTCGTCAAAAAGCTTTTAGTTATGAGAAAACAGTTCGTTGAAAGTTCAAAGGTTAAGGCGAAAGTTCCATTAATGGTAATGTTAGCGCCTCAAAAACGTAAATGTGGGCACTCGAGTCGGGGCAAGCAAAATTTTCGCGCTGCTTACGTCGATCTCGTCAATCAAAGTTTCTGACCACAAGCCAAGAAAATTTGCTGGTCGTTGCTTCGTGATTAAGGTGGTACATCATGCAGATTTAAGAATAGGAGACGCTAGATGCGTCACGAAACTAACACGACGCATACCGTCGCGATGCCGTCAACCCCTCCAAAACTTTCATACAAACGCACATGTATGTGTACATAGAAGTACGCAGAAAATACAAGAATTAAATAGAGAGAGAAGAATAAGTTAGAAGATAGAGAGAGAAAGATAGCTACTCTATTTCTGTTCTCTTCAAAAACAGAGCAGGCGGTATACTCGTGAAGGTGCTTCGTGTTTCACGAAGCGCCTTGATACATGGATTCACAGTCATAAATATGGATCTCTTTGTTCGGCACGGTTTACAATTTAAATACATAAAGTGTAAGTTAAATTCATAAAAAGAAATTACAGAAATAATAAATCCTCTGTTCTTTGAGCGAAATTTTTCTATAAGCTTCTGTTAATACGCGCAGAGCGGTACCACCTGTTTCAAGTTTCATCAAAGAGATTGATATATGATACAGAAACGTTGTTTCCTAAAAACCAGTTATAAAGAATGAGCCGCCAGAACATGATGCATTTCCTCATTGCACAAGAATGACGCGAAAATGTGATTAATTTCAAAACAGTCGCGTACAACAAAATCAAACTATCAATTGGAAGTTCTTTTAGTTCGATCACGAGATTTCCGTTGGACATTCGCCAACACGCATCGAAATCGTAGAAATCTCCACTAACAATGATAAATGTTTCCACGTGCGGCATTTTGAACTTCCTTGAATTTTATTATCCGATGTGATAGTCTAGCCGTCATATTTCATATTGTTTAAATGTCCATACTGTTAAACGTAAAATTTGTCATAATAAAAATACCTCGCAGGGGAATAAAAGAGACTAATGATAAATCTAATATTTTTTGATCTTTCATAGATTTCAGTCCTGAAAGAGGGGTAAGACTGGCCGATTACAGTGGAAACCATCCAACTTCTGACGGCGCTAGCGAATGCGGTAGCGAAACATCGTCAGATTGTCCCGAAGAATTGTACAATCTCACAAAATTGGCAGAAGTGAGCTTAGCCGCGGCTGCTGGTACGTTAATTCATCCCAATAACGTGATTTATCAGCAACCAGCTTCGCCTAGATGTACTCAATTTTCGGACAAATGCGGCAGAATAATGAGCCCACGAGCAAAACAGCAAGAATCGCAATTTCAAGATCACCCAGAGACCCTCGAAGATGAACAGACACTTGGTGAAAGAACGAGACTCTTCTTCGAGAGGATCGAGTGCGAACGTGAGATTTTACAGAATCATTCAGAGAGAAACACAGTTTTAGGCATCCACGTTTCACCTCATTCTCATCACTTGCAAAAGGAACGTCAGAGTCTCGAAGCCTCTGAGAATTCGCTCGATAAAGCTGAATTGGAATCAATTCAGTCCACACCCTCGACTATCTGCCAAAACCGAAGAACAACCTCAACTTCAACGGAGACGTCGAAATCCGAAGATAATGAGGATCACGAGTGTCCTGACTGTGGAAAAAAGTACTCGACATCGTCTAATTTGGCCAGACATCGACAAACGCATAGATCTCTCGGAGACAAGAAAGCCAGAAGATGTCCACACTGCGATAAAGTCTATGTCAGTATGCCTGCGTTCAGTATGCACGTTAGAACGCATAACCAGGGGTGCAAGTGCCATTATTGCGGCAAGTGTTTCTCAAGGCCGTGGCTCCTGCAGGGACACATACGTACTCATACAGGTGAGAATTTATACAAAAATATTATTATACGTCGCTGATAGAGTGAATGGTGGTATTACGTAACCAATAAAATATATAAATATAACAACTTTTATCAAATAATAATTACCTACTCACCATGTAATTCTACGACGTTTCTCTTTTGTGTACTAGGCGAGAAACCATTCAAATGTACGATCTGCAATAAAGCGTTTGCTGACAAGTCAAACTTACGCGCTCACATACAAACGCATTCGAATACCAAACCATATGTGTGCGGTCGCTGCGGTAAAGCATTTGCTCTGAAGTCGTATCTCTACAAACATGAAGAGTCATCGTGTATGAGAGCGCATCATCGATCATCTGCGGATAAAGCCGATGGAAACGATCAAAAAGCAACATCGTCGTCAACAAAATCCTGTACTCCGCTGGCATCTTCTTTGAGCAGACTACAAACAACGTCGTGCGTCACGGCATCCCCTACCAGCGTTATCGTTCCTCGCCTGGGTCTCAATCGCGATCAAAAAAATTCATCTTCGGCGTTTTCCGCGATCATTAGGCATACCAGAGTTCCCGATGCATCAGTGACACCTCCGCCATCAAAACGTTTCTACAGAGAGAAAACCCCAGGCGAAGAACGAGAGAGGAAAGCACCTGATAACGCAACCAAAAATCCAGAGTGTGTATCCAGAATGGTCATTAGAACTTCCGTTATATCCCCTAATCCGGAACATCTTAGTCGCTTCAACAATGACAGTCAAACCTCTTCTAACAGCTACGATTTTTCTGACCCTGCGAGGTCTTCCGCATTTTCCCAGCCGACAACGATGACACTTAATTTAGCTATCGCATAGAATAACCGCATGTCGAAGGAAAGAAGAATATTCGTCCAAAACGCTAGAACAAAACTACGGCAAGTATTTTTAGCGAATAACGATAGCAATATTATCGTATATAGATACACCAAAGATTATTTTATACTCATGAAACGTTCATTCTGGGTTTGGATGTGTATCACAAGCACGAAAGAACTATCATCTACATAAAAAAAATATAAATGATTAAATAATCGCTTCATAGAGATACAAAGACGTAATTACTTACTAGCAACTAGTGTCATTCCTATCAATATTAAGATAAGTTCGTTAAGTTTTAATGGGAAACGTTTGAAATTCTATTATCTTACTTACTGACATCTTTCTATGAGCAATGAGCACCCATTTTTATATAGTAAAGTATATGGAGTCAATTTTGGGACAAGTTCAACGAGGATAAGTAATATTATAGAGATTACTTACATCACAAATATTATTCCACGCACCTTCCTAATTAGGGACCATCTAGCACATAGTCATATTAACGATAAAATTGTGAATTATCAATTCCTAGTGTTGTGCCTTAAATACTATTCGTACGTAGTTACAATTTTTTAAAGACATATCACGCGTTGTATTAAGAAACAAAAGTAATTTATTGATTTAAAATGAATTGCAGTGCCTATATGCATACCTATCTTAGTATTAGTTGCGTTGATCAAATTTTCCAAGCTCTTCTAGGCAGCTAAAAATTCCTTGAGGCTTGAAACTAACAATACACTGAAGTGTAGATTAACAACGAATATCAATCGAATTATATATAGACATTTATATAATTGTGAAATAGTATAAAAATAAGTAAAAAGAATAGAACTATTTTTAATTCGATCAATTTGTATATAAGAAATTACATTTTTCGAGAACTTGTAACTTTACAACGCCTTGTTTAAAATGTATATTAGGCGTTTATATTGAACTACATATTTTTATTACGGTGATCAAATTTAAATTTGGCAAAATTAATCATTGAAGTGTATAAAGTAAAGCAAAAAAATATTGAATAGCAATTAAGATTTCCGTTAAAACAACAGATAATGTGGATGAATGTAATTTTGGATCACATTTTTCTACAAGTATATATCTAAGAAAACACATAGTTTTATATTGTAGTACGTTAATCGCGTTTTTAAATACGAACGCGTATCGTCTGTGATTCGAGTTTTCATAAACGAAACCGGCGGCCATATGCAATCTAGTAGCCCTCTAGTGGTCGTATTATGTAATTAAGAATTTTGTTTGTTTTCGATACGTTACCGATGATCGGTAACGATCTGAGTGTAAACTAGTCCAATCCGATCTGCTGTTCTATGCGCAACCTATCGAATTTTTGTTACTTTGTACTGCATATGTACATTACGTATGAAATAGTTCACTCATATCATAAACTTTCTAATCTTTTTTCGTAATTACTTACATGATGATTTAAGAAAAATGAAATTACTTCTCTAGCCTAAAATAAAAACTTACAAAACGACGGTTGCACAGAAAATCGAATGGCAGCGGTTTTATAATAAAGATTTCACGTAGTTTATCTATTTTTTCACAGTAAAGTCATACATTAGAACATGTGTTTGTAGTAACCTGAAATTAAAAGCGAGCACAAGTACTTGTATCCTAGTCATCGATCTATTACGAAGATCAAACATAGAACATTAAATTACATCTCAAAATGTAATGTTACATTGTATAGTTATGTAAAATCACATGTTGTAAATAGCATTCCCTACATTATACATTAGTATACATCTAGAATGTCACAAATAGTCCTAATAATTAACGCAGTTGTAATGTATTTTCGTTTTACGTGTAATGTACCGTTTGTACATTGGAGTGCCTAAGCAAACATTTTACCAATTTTTCTACGAATTGTGCAAGTCTTGTCTATTAAAATGAAAAAAATATACGTATAGCTCTATATATATCTGATAGTGTGTATAATATTTTTGTAAAAACCCATTCTAGTTTTAATTGCTTACAATTTCGCTTATTAATTTTTATCTATACTTTGCTTTCTTCATATTCCAAAATGGAAGAGAAAGAAAACGGAAGTATTAAAGAAACGTTAGCTATTTTTGATACAAAGTTATAGTGGAAAAATTTTCCAAAGAATAAAAAATATATTTATGGTAAAGATTCACTTAACACAGCTTCATAGCCAGACAGCTATACAGTGCGTATTAATATAATTGCCAAGTACGAATAATTTCCATAAAACGTTTCGTTCAAATTCACTTTCCTTGTACTCATCCAACTTTTTCTATTGCTGATGAACTGTGCGATAGTTTAATAACAGTTCGAAGCAGAGCAAACAACGACTTTCTGTATTTACCAAATGGATTGGAGTTTATAATTAGGGCAACGAAGGGGAACACATCTATCTTAGTCAGTCGATGATGGTCACATAAACTGACTTTAGGCGATATCATGCACGATTAGAAAGATATTTGCGTCTTCGAAAGTAAGGCAGCGAAATGGTATGGTGAAATAGATTACTCTTATCCAAGAGTAATTTTGCGTAAATAGGAATATCATCTTCGAAATACTATGTGCGATCAAAGCAAAAAGAAGGTGTCATCTTAAGTTGGCATTGATAAACAAATAAAAAATATTAAAAACAAAAAATATAATGGGTATATTATTTTAATGATTTTTTTTACTAGATACGTATTCCCGTATAGCAATACAAGTAGCTTTTTTTAATAAAAGTTTAGTCTAAATAAATAAATGAATAGAAATAAATGAATAGCTGTTCAAAGAATATGAATTAGATAAAATGGCCTAGATCTGACTTTGTTTGTCTTTTGTTCCCATTATTTCTTCTTATATTCAAAAGATTCTCCGCACAACTTCATGAATATTGTTATTATAAAAGCATAAAAATGCTTGTGAAAACGTGCCGGTAAGGAGATCTGGACATCATGAGACGACATAAGATAACGTGATGCTTATAAGACTGCAGACGCACTTCATATCACGATTTACATACCCACGCTTCTTAGAATTTCCCCTATCAAACTGTTCCCCCACTCGAGCTTTAATTCAAATCCTCATGCTTCTTGATCTCTTCGCAAGATCGAGTGTAAGTAAGCCGAAGAAGAAGAAAAACAGGGAAGAGGTACTACATATTTCGAGGGAATCGGCGAATGAATTTACTATAACTACCGTCAAATAGAAGCTAACAGTCGCAGCGAAGGCCTCAAAGTAAACTGGAGCTATGCGACTGATCCTTGTCATCCTGGTTTTCTTCTCAGGATCGGTACTCTCAAAATACTATGTAAGTTATCATTCATTATTTCTCATTTCAATTTTGTAACATTTTAATCTTTAAATCATTTGCTCGTAACGAATGAATTTACTCTAAAGCATATTTAAAAATATTCACAAAAACAAAGATATGTATGTCTAATTAAATATATTCGTTTTGAAATTATTTACAAATCAAAATATTGTAGACACATTATAAAGTATATTAATATTTAAGCCAGATAATAGGAAAAGTATGTAATTAATTATAATGAATAATTCATATACAGTTAATTTCTTTATGTACCTTTCCCAATTCGAATGAAACTTACTCAATTTTTTAATACAAATTAAATATTAGTGTGACTCTAGCTAGTTGAGAGGCCATAGATTTGGAGATCAAAGTTCATAAGATAATTTGATAGGAAAGCAACTCGACCCATTCCTAATTCCTATATTCGATTAGTTTTCTTTTCTTTTACATTTCCTTTTATCTTGTTTGTCTTTTTATAAAATGTTATCAATTATTATGTATTGTTTAGAAATAAATTTAAGTAATACACATTTTGAAGAGATTAAGATTCGAATACTCTATTTAAAAATTGTAAAAGAATTTTTATAGATTTAAAAATTATCTTGTAAAAAACTAATTGTACGTTTTACATATTTTTTTTAATCTCAATAATTCCCTTAATAATTTTCATTCTTTATTCATAGGAAAAAAAACGCTTCGACCGCTCCATCTACGATGACTTTGGAATACCGAATATTGGCAAACACTTAATAAAGAAGCAATGGACATTTACTGATTATGAAACGGTAATGAGTACTTTTACTCACCGAAATTGTATAAACAATATTTTATAATTTTTATTTCTTGCAGCATTTTAGAGCATATAAGGATAAAGAAGAAAACAATTGCTATGTAGAGAAACTGGAAGACAATATCGCTGCAGAAGGACTTTCAGAAAATGGAATTGAACAGAAGCAAACATCAAAAGTTCTTTATGCTCCAAACGAATTTTTGACAAAATTAGAGGTAACAGATTATAGATATTGTTAACATTGTTATTACTTATATAACACAAAAAATAATTTACCTTTGGCAGGCATGGCAAATTGCAGGAGCTAGAATAGTTGACTTCTGTAATGGCCACAAAATTATTTTACTACAAAAAACTATTCCAATATTCGAACAAACGATAGATCCTTTTTTTAATATACTTCCTCTGGATGAAAATGATATCGCAACAAGAAGAGTAGCTGATATACTTCTAACACCACTGATAAGTCGAGCTAAGAGACAAGTCGCGCTTGAAGAAAGGCAGAAGCTAAATAAAAACTTTAAACGAAATCGTTTGCGTCGTCAAGTACAACCATCTCCAGGAAAATTTCGAGGACAGACGCAGTCTCAGTATTTAAGTATCGGTAATAATGAACAGAAAGAAGGCAAGGCCGAGGCTGAAGCTACTCAACAATCTTCCCGCGCAGTTGTTAGTGCGTATTTAAGAAAATATTTTTATTATGTTTTTGCTTGATTTTAGTACAAAATAAAAGATTTAAATACATTTTTAGCTGGAAGCAATGGTATGGGGCAAGCACAAAGTATGTCATTGGGTAGCAGTGGATGCGAAGATTGTTCAAAATATACCGGTGAAAATGTTCCAGATAGATATGTTCAAATTCCAGGTATTGTAAATATTGCTATCTGAAAACACAATTTCACATACCATTATATGCAGAATGAATAACATATCAGTGAACTTTCATTCTAATCTTCTGAACTTTCCGAACTTTCTATTGTACATTAACTAAAACTTCTTCAGCAATCAAACAACCAGGAGATACTGTTAGACAAACTGGCATGATCACTCCTGGAATGGGTACAACTTATCCTAGTAAAATACCTGCTAGTACAGTTCGAGATCACATGCCTTACCTTAGTAACATACCTGATACTAGCGGTGGTGCAATGTATCCTGGACGTATACCTGACACTGCAATTGGTAGTGATGCATCATACCCAACAAGAGTAGGTGGCACAATTTATCCCGGAAATATACCTACTACTACAATTGATGGTAGAGTAGTCCATCCTGGAAGTGTATCTGAAGGAACCATACCTGGTACAACAACTGGTGCTGGTGTAGCTTATCCTGGAGGAGCTCCTGGCATTCTAACAGATGGTGGTGCAGTTCACCCTGGTGGTTTACCTGGTACTCTAATAAGTGGACGTGTACCTTACTCTGGAGGTCTACCTGGTACTACCACTGGTGGTGGTGTAGCTTACCCTGGAGATATACATGGTACTACAACTGGTAGTGTTGTAGCTTACCCTGGAGGTGTACATGGTACTACAATTGGTGGTGGTGTAGCAGCTTACCCTGGAGGTGTACATGGTACTACAACTGGTGGTGGTTTTGCTTACCCTGGAGGTGTACCTAGTACTGCAATTGGTGGTGGTACAGTTTATCCCGGAGGTGTACCTAGTACTACAATTGCTGGTGGTACAGTTTACACTGGAGGTGTATCTAGTGGTGGTACAGCTTATCCTGGAAGCATGCCTGATACAACAATTGATGGTGGTGTAACTTATCCAGGGAGCATACCTAGTAAAACAACTGGTGGTGGTATAGCTTATCCTGGAAGCATACCTGGTACAACAACTGGTCATGGTGTACCCTATCCTGGAGGAGTGCCTGGTACTGTAACAGGCAGTGGTGCAGTTCACCCTGAAGGCGTACCTGGTACAACAACTGGTCGTGGTGTAGCTTATCCTGGAGGAGTGCCTGGTACTGTAACAGGTACTGGTGCAGTTCACCCTGAAGGTGTACCTGGTACAACAACTGGTCGTGGTGTAGCTTATCCTGGAGGACTGCCTGGTACTGTAACAGGTACTGGTGCAGTTCACCCTGAAGGTGTACCTGGTACAACAACTGGTCGTGGTGTAGCTTATCCTGGAGGACTGCCTGGTACTGTAACAGGTACTGGTGTAGTTCACCCTGAAGGTGTACCTGATACAACAAGTGGTCGTGGTGTAGCTTATCCTGAAGGAGTTCCTGGTATTGTAACAGGCGGTGGTGTAGTTCACCCTGAAGGCATACCTGGTACAACAACTGGTCGTGTTGTAGCTTATCCTGGAGGAATGCCTGGTACTGTAACAAGTGGTGGTGTAGTTCATCCTAGAGGTTTATCAGGTACTTTTACAGGTGGTAGTACAATTTACCCTGGAGATGTGCCTGGTATTAGAACTGGTGGTCATATTGCTTATCCTGGAAGTATGGCTGGTACTACAATTGGCGGTGCTGTAGCTTACCCTGGAGGTGTACCTAGTACTACAACTGGTGGTGCTGTAGCTTACCCTGGTGGTGTACCCAGTGCTACAACTGGTGATGGTACAGTTTATTCCAGAGGTCTGCCTGGTACTGCAACTGCTGGTGGTGTAGCGTACCCTGGAATAATTTCTGGTACAACTGGTGGTGGCATAGCTTATCCTGAAGGTGTACCTGGTACTAGGACTAGTGATGTTGTTACTTATCCTGGTGGAGTACCTGGTTCTATAACTGGTGGTGGTGTACCTTACCCGAGTGGTGTTTATACTGGTGGTACTGTACCATATACCAGAGATACTCTTCAAGGCCAAATTGTAACAGATTCAAAAGCAATTGCAGATGCTAAAGTATATCCTGGTGGACAGTCCCCTACACAATTTTTTGGAACACCAGATACACCAAGAACTTTTCCTGGTCGTCCTGCTGATATTACAAGTGTTTATGGCGGTGGTATTTCACCCCCAGCAAGTCAATTAAGAGAAACTGTACACTATCCAGGAAACGTGATACCAGGTAAGAAGACTGATACAGGCATTATATTATGAATATATGTTATAGCTCCAAGTGGTAATGTTACTTATTCTACAGGTACTGCACCAGGAACAAGTAATCTTGATGGTACAAGAGATTCTTTTCAAGGAAAATACTCGGATAATCGTGCAGTAATACCACCGAGCTATTCATTGCAAGGACAATATCCTGGCAGTTCAAGATGGCAAGATAAAGGAGCTTCAACTTCAAGTCTTGTAGGGCGTGGACAAGCGATTGAACAATACCCAGGCGAAGGACAAGGTATCAGACAATATCCTGGTAGTATACAGTATCCATCCAATGTAGGATCCATAACAAATACTGGAGAGATTCCTCAATATTATCAACAACCTAGTAATCTTTTACCTGTAGAAAATGATAACTCTAATTCTCAAGCATCTAGTTCTGTAAAACAAACAGATTCAGGTACTCAAGCAAGTGCATCAGCTCAAGGCAAGTTTCAACAAGGTACAGCTCAATCTCAAGTAACAGGTATCTATAGTGGTTCTGGATCATTCTCGGCTCAAGCTGGTAGTACTGACATAAATAAAAGTGCACAAGCTGAAATTAATGGTGGTAAAGAAGGTGCAGTAAGCAATGCTCAAGGAGTTGGTGGTTATGGAAAGAGTCAAACACAAGTTCAATTAAATTCAGAATTAGGTGCTACAACAACAGGTGCACAAAGCAGTGGCTGGAATCATGGTACAAATTCCCAGGTACAAGCAAGCTCCAAAGGTGGAATGGCAGATGCTCAAGCAAATGGTGAAGGAAGTACTTCAAGTCAAGCTCAAATTGGTTTTCAACCATATCTTAAGACAGACGAAAAAATTGAAAGATATTCGAAACCATTCCGTGGAGGTGGAACAGCCTCTGCTCAAAGTGGAGCATATACAGGTCAATCTCAATCTCAACTTGAAGGATCTTTCCAATATGGAATTACTTACACTGGTGCTGCACAAGCAGGATCGGGATCTGGTGCAACAGCTTCTAGAAAGCCATTCAACTTCAATCTTACAGATAGTGAGCTATTTAAACCATTCAAACCATCTTATGGACCACAAATTGTGCAGAAGAATAGTAGCGAAAAAATAAATACAGCCTCAGATAATGAATATAATCAAGACAAACTTCAGTCAGGTTTACAAACTAGTTCTAGTTCCCAAAGAAAAATTTTTACTAAGCCAGATGACAATTCGCGAAACATTGCTAGTAAACCAGATCAATCTGTTGAAAAGTCCCAACTGGATGATCCAGTATATGATTATGAAGAAGAATATAATGGCGAAGATTATGACATGTCATCATTTCAAACTTCAATAAATCCGAAGATTTCAAAAAGCTATGTTGCAGAACAAAATAATAGTAATTATCAATTACAAACATTACATGTTGCAGCTGGAAATCAATATGACGTTCGTGTGAAACAAGATACTAATGCAGCACAAGTTGGTGATGTCCTCCAACCTGGACAATCATTACAATCAGGGTACACTATACCACCTGGCTTTCGTGGTAGAGTAACATCTATAGCTGGTGATAAAACTATTGCTCGTGGCGATGGAAAATCTCAATCTCAAACAGTTTCTCTAATTCCAAAAGAACCAAGTATAACTTACGAAAATAAATCACCTATTTCAGAAATCAGATCTCTTAAAACTAATCATGAAAGATTAATAGAAAGTCATGCTGCATCTAAAGAAAAACAAAAAAGTAATTTTCCACAAATCCAATATCAAACTTCAACAGAATATCCGAAATTCAATTCTAATGTACCAATAAAACCAAGTTATTATACAATAACAAACAGCGTTGCTGGTAAACTAGATGGTAGAAATTCACCAAGGAAATATGAACATCGTTATTACACGAAAAGTTCAACTTGTGGATATTTTACATTCTCTTGCAATATTGTATATGGTTCTAATGGTAGAACAAAAATTTGCAAACCAAAAATGCCGACATATCCCGATGGTACTCCCATGAAATGTTAAATGGTAATTATAAGGTTTAAAAACTCTCTTGTATTGTTTAAAAAAACTTAGTTTTTATTCATAGATTATTTTATATTTTACTAATATTAGATATTTTTTTATTACAATTTAGATTATTCTTCTTGTTTATCCTTGCATTAATATTTATGATCATTCATACACCTTATGAATGTAATAATATCTCTATTATTTCTTTCACATATACACACTACATATCATTTTTATTGAGGTACTTGTACTGAGTGTACATTATAAATTTAATGCTGCATCAAATTTTAGTATCTAACCTTTTTTATCAATAAAACATATATTAAACAAATAAATGATTCTACTTTCTATTCGCCTTCAGATATCAATTACATCAATTAATAAATATATATGACCTCTTTTAAATTCATTACAGTCAAGTTTGAATTTAAATAGTTATTCTACTTAAAATTAGGACATTAACTTCTATATAATATAGACATAGGTACATTCACGATTTTTTAGACCTTATTTTACAGACCACGCAAAGATTATAAGCACATATAAATATCAGGTATCATAAATGGTACAGATAATCTCTCATTATCTAACTTCACCAGTCTTTAGGTAAGAGGCAAAATTTGAAATTACATACATATATGATTTAAGTTATATACATTATTTATATACATACAGTAAAAATATTTAAAACATAATACATTGGAATGTGAGTTTTTACAAATAAGAAATATTTAAAATATCCACAAAAATGTTCATAGTATAAAACATTACAAAAAGAATTATATATATATACAGTTATATGTAAAATTAATAAAAAAAAGAGCAAATTATAATACAAACTTGAAAAAATAGTCTAATTTAAACAATAATACAATACTGAAATAGGCAATGATATTTCATTATTTCAGTTCAGTCATTAAATAAATAAGTTCTTATACATTTAACAGGGTTTTGACATAATTCAAAAGTATTGCTACATCGACTGGAGTATACATTTTGAAAAATATAGAAAAAATTGCTTTTCACATTCCAAGTTTCACATTTATCATTGCTCGAATTAATTTAATATTATTATTAAAATGAGTGAATACTAGGCTTCCTGTGGCTCATACTCTGAAATAGTATTTATATGATTTATTTATATTTGTTAAATTGATAAGAAAATCAATATATTGAAACTTACCATTTGTTAATTTGCCATCATTGGTTATACATAATTTTTCTTCAAGATTTTCTCCTATTCCTACATCTACCGAGTAGGTATCAGTACTGATAACAAATTAATTGTCAATATGAGTTCTATAATTTAATTAAAAAAATGTGGATATATAATATAATAAAGATATTAATAAATATTGTTATTATTTACCTATTTCGAAAATGTTCCAATTGTACATTAGCTGATTCTAACTGTTCTAAAAGATCCTCATTTGCTCGTTGCAATTTACGAACACTGTTAGTTGCAGCATCTACTTCATCTTGAACTGCAGCTAATTCTTTTTTCAATTCCTCTACTCTCGCTCTAACTCTCTTTACTTCTGCTTCATATTGTTCTGATCTTCTCATGGCATGTGAAAGTTCTGTTGTTTTTTCTTCCAGAGATTTTTTCAATATTGTCTAACAATTGTTTAATTAAATTAATATAATTATATAGTAAACATATATTCAAATTAAAGTATTAGTACATAGTACAAACCACATTCCTAACTAAAAATTCTTGTTGCAATTGTCTTGTATCACTGTCTGATGTGGAAACTGGACGTGATCGTCGAGATTCTATCCTTTCTTGTAAATCATTTAATTCATTACGAAGTTGCTTATTTTCACGTTCTAAAGAAATTTTTTCTGTCTCCAAACGTTCTCGTTTTCCCCATTCAGCTGCATTTTCTGCTTGAAGTTTCTCTAACTAAAGTCATATAATCACAAATAATTACAAATATATCAAAGTTTTAAATATATTTCTATATTTATATTTATAAGATTTACCTCAGCCCTAAGTTCACATAGACGACGATTCATTCCCTCTCTACTGGAAGCTTCATCAATTATACCAGCTTGTACATCACTAAGCTTAATTTGAAACCGATCTTTCAATTCAAGTAATTCTCTTGTAACATCAGCTTTGCTTTCTTCTAATTCTTCACACTGTTTTCTTAATTGTATTATTTCTGCTTTTAATTTTTCCATACCACGATGTAAAGAATTTTTTTCTCTATTAAAATAAAATCCAATTAATTCAGTAAATTGAAGTTAGATATAAATAAATAATAATTTTTTATATTCTTACTCTCTTTCAGTAGAAATAGTTTTTGTAGCTTCATCCAATTTATGTTGAAGTAAAATTATTTTTTGTGCATAGGAATCATCTGTACGTGTTTGTAATGAAGATGAATTTTTCTCTACATTATCTTCTACAGAATTAGAATCTGCAACTAATCTTGCAATATCCTTATCTAATGAATTAAGGGAACTCTCTTTATATAATTCTACAGCATGTTTTGGCACTGCACCTTGTAATACATATTCTTCAATATCTCTATCTGGCAAGATACTATGACTTCCTAGGCACACATTAGAGTCATCAAGAACTTTACAAGTAAGTAAATCTTTCTGAGAATTTACACTTTCACTTTGTTCCACGTTATTGTAAAACTTTAATAATTCATCTATACCTAATGTATTCCTTAATTGTGGATCTGATTCTAAAACTGTAAAAATTTGTTGATCAAATTGGCCAGCATGTTTTAACAATACCATATGTATTTTTTCCATTTCTTTTTTTAATTGCTCATTTTGTAATTCAAGTTCCTGGCATTCATGTTTATAACTATTTGCATCCTTTACAGCAATTTCTAATTTTGCTCTAAGCATCTTTGCTTCCTCTCTTGCCATATTCCTTTCATTACGTACTTTGCTCCACTTTTCTCGCCAGTTAGCGGTACAATCTGACCACCATCTCATTGTTTTTTCCATTTGTGCAGCTCGTGCTCTTGCTTCCTCAAGTTCTCTTTGTCGTAAAGCCTAAGGATATTGAAAATAAAAAGCTTACTATATGTGAATATTATTCTATTATTAAAATAAATATATGTAATCATTGCTATTCCTTGTACAGAAATAAGTAAGAGTAAAATGTTTTTAAAATTTCATATGTATAGAGTGCAATTTATTTTTTATGTAAAGTAACAAGGACAAATTGTTATAGTTCAAAGATAAGAGTAACAAATTTTAACTATTACCTCTTTAGTTTCCCATTCACTATCCACATAGCGTGATGAAGATGGTACATTAACATCGTGTTCTCTCATATATCGTCGAGAAGACGTTCCACTAGCTGTTGATTGTGCCATAGTAACCTAGAATGCTATTATTTTATAAATGAATGTACGTTAAACGGTATATATTCCTTCCCGAATCAGATGACTTAACAAATTTAGGGACAATTTCTATATCTTATTTATACTTTAATTTACATTATATTTAAGAGAATAGCAATCTGAATACAATACTTGAGTAATTTTGATCTTTATACATAACATAGTATATTCATCTGAGCTGACATTTGTGTTATCTATATATAAATATACATACACATATATAGCTATAGGTACATATTTCGTAAAGGGAAACAGAATAAGTATAGATAGATATATTCTTTCTATTCACAGTTGGTTTAAGCAAGTATACATATAAATTCAATAAAAAGTCCTGCATTAAGAAGAAATTATATAAATCAATCATATGCGATAAATAAAAGGTGTCCAAAACTTTAATAACCTATAATGAAGATCGTATGCATAATATAGACATTGTTAAATTTATTGTGATATTGTAGTGATGTGCAACAATATACTGATAATTTCAGGTTCTATAAAAGTAATACAAAATTATTTATACGATGAGAAATTGTATTTGATAAATAATTGTAATTAAAAATGAAAAATATTTAGTAATGATTCTTTGTACATTTTAAGATATATCACAATTATTAAGAAATTTATTCAATCATATATTACATTATAATTCTGTATTCATTTGTGTGTAAAGATATTCCATATAGATAAACAAAACAGTAATGAATACTGTGAAAAATAGTTGTGAGATTGGAAATGGTTTGGATGACCTTGGTATACCTGGACAAAGTTTCTTAAGAGATGCTTTAACAAGTTGTACAGATCCGCTAAAAGCAATTGAAGAATTTCAGTTAGAAAATGGTATTTTATTGCCATCTTTACGTCCAATGTTGCCTTTACTTGATCTTCATGGAGTAAGAAGACTAGATTTTCATGCATCAGTTCTGGAAGAATTAAGAGAAAAATTAATAAAAAGAATTAATGAAATTGGAACAGAAAGAGCAGATAAAGGTCCAGCAGGTGACAGAAGATTAAAAGAATTATTATCCAAAAGTTTTTCAGCTGTAAGAGTTGCAGCACTAAGGCCAGTTGTAATGTGTATTTTGAGAAATACTCCACACATAGAAGATAAATATTTACGGGTACTTGTTCGAGAAAAAGAATTATACAATGATGCAGATACTGAAGTTAAACGTCAAATTTGGAAAGATAATCAGAGTTTATTTGGAGATGAAGTTTCTCCATTATTTAGTCGATATATCATTGAGAAAGAACAAATACTATTTGATCATAGAAATTTAAATAGTCTTTTCTTTATGCCTTCTCCCAAGGTATAGTATGTTAGAAATACATATTCATAAAAAAAATTGTGAACTTCTAATTATATAATTTGTATATTTAGGTAAGAAGACAAGGTGAAGTAGTACAAAAACTAGCACATATGATTGGATATAGTGTAAAATTATATGACATGGTATTACAATTTTTAAGAACTTTATTTTTACGTACAAAAAATATACATTATTGTACATTAAGAGCAGAATTATTAATGGCCTTACATGACTTAGAGGTGAATTTGTATCATTTTAAATTACTTATACTATATTATGTGAAATGAATATATATTATCTAAATATTAAATATTTAGGTACAAGATATTATTTCTGTTGATCCATGTCATAAATTTACTTGGTGCCTTGATGCATGTATTAGAGAAAAGAATGTTGACATTAAAAGATCCCGTGAATTACAAGGTTTTTTGGATAGTATTAAGGTATATAATAAAAATATTTGCTTTTAATAGTAGTACCTATTTACTTATTGATAGAAAGTAAAATGATCTACAGTTTTTTACAGAGAGGTCAAGAACAAGTCTTGGGTGATCTAAGCATGATATTATGTGATCCATATGCAGTAAATTTTCTTGCTAGTAGTGCCATCAAAATTGCACTTCATTTGATAAATGGTGAAGCTCTGCCTAGAGAAAATGCAGTTCTTGTATTGTTACTCAGAATGCTTGCATTAGGTTTATCTGCTTGGCAAATGATTGATTCACAAGATTTTAAAGAACCGAAACTGGATAGTCAAGTTGTGACAAAATTTCTACCTGCACTTATGTCTTTAATGGTAAATTTACATGGGCTGTATATAGTAATACATAATTTTAAATAAATGTAATAATTAGTAATTCATATTTTAGGTCGATGATCAAATAAGACAATTAAATTGTAAACTTCCACCTGATGAGAGAGAAAGTGCAATTGCTATAATAGAACATTCTGGTCCTCCTCCTGATGCTTGTCAAGCATATGCACAACTTTCAGGAGTTGCTGCTGTTTTATCTATGTATTATGCATTACATGTAGGAGGTGGTGGTGGAATAGGAAGAGGTAGAGGTGATGCTAGGGGTTTAATGAGAGTATTAGCTACTTTACCAAATTGTCAAGCACAACGTGCATTTGAAGATCCCTTTTTACACACTTTAGTAAGCACATTTTACGTAAAACTTATATAAACATTAATAACGTAATAACTAATTAAATTGCACATGATTTACAGGTATCATTATTAATATTAAATATGGCTGATGAATTTCCTAATGAATCATTCTGTACAGTCATCTTTGACGAATTTTTCCTAGCAGGATTAGGCAGAGACAATGTTACACGCCATTTATTAAAGTTACTTTGGTACATCCATCTAAAGTTACCGCCGACTCGTCTTCATACGCTAATGAAAGCACTTCAACCAACTAGTCAGGTAATATGTTTTTATTAAAAGAAAAAAATAAAGTTATATTATAACTATATAACAGTTTCATAACCTTATTTATAATTTAAGCATAATGAAGCAGTACACAATCTTTATGAAGCTTTACGTGATAAAATTGGGAATCACTCCACGGAAGATCAATTAACAACAACACAAATAGATACACTAGGACTTGAATGTCCACCCTCTCCTCTTACTGGCGTACCTACACCAGTATTGTAAACATAATGTAACTTTTTTTATTAATATATTCAAAAATACAACGTAATAATATAATTAATGAACAATTAGTTTTTTATATTGTATATTTCTTTAATTGTAATGAATAATGAATTTAAAACATAATAAAAATTTCATATATATATTTTTATTGCATTTATATTAATTAATAAATATAAAAGTATGTATATATTTTCAGTGTAATATACAATATTCAAAGAGTAGAGACGTTATATAATATGCATAATTTAAGCGACATTAGTATTTTTATTATTATACAGATATTTGTTTATCTGTATTATTAATTAATTCCATTACTAGTCTGTCTAAATAATTTGAATCCAACTTGTATGACATTAAAATCATTGAGATATACATTGACGCTTGTTTGCTTAACAACACAAATTTTAGCTCAGGATCTATCATACTCAACCTAAGTAAAATATATTAAAACATTAATTATTTTTATAATAATTACATATCTACAGTTTATTGCAATACTTACATTTTAATGATAATAAGACCCACAAGAGTCCATTCAGCTGTTTTAAAAATAACATTTGCAGCAGACAATGAGAACGTGTTAACTAATGCTTTAATTAAAATACTCTTTTCTTTGCTGTATATATATTGTGGTAACTTATTACTAGCTAAAGCACATAATAGGTCAGGTAATCTATAACAAAAGAAAATATAAAATAAACATATTTATAAAATTATAAATTAAGAATATTAAAGAAACATAGAAGATCATATTACATTTTATTAAGTTTGTCTAAAAATATTCGACGTCGAAGCATTTTAGGTGCATGTCCTTCTGTTAAAGGTAATATTGGAGTAAAATCATTATCCTGATCAGTAACTTCTGTAGTATTTTTGTGATTTTCTATAATCATACTCCCTTTATAAAATGCCCGAACCTATAAATTATAATTATATTAGAAATTCCTTATTTCTTAAATTAAGCTGTACTTACTTTTAATTCCATTTTTTTCCCCTCTTCTTGAAGAACACATAAATGAGGTATTGGTTTTAAACAATTTGTTGTTAAATCTACACGGATGTCTTTTTCATCTTCCAACTGCAATTTATTTAATTTTTTACATAGATGCATGTATCTATCATGTTGAACTATATTTTCTAACAATTGATTTCTAATATCTTCATTTCCTAATAATAAAGAAATTGTATCTTCAGTAATCCAGTCCCTTACATTATGTTCAATATGAATTACAAGATTATAAAATTTATTTGACTGATTTTCTTTAGTAAAATTTTGTTGATTTTTTTTATTTTTATTTTGTTTTATTTTTTGTATAGGATCTTTATTACTAATAACAGTATTATATTTTGAAATAGTTGTATTATCCTCTGTTCCTGATGTTTCAAGTAACTCATTTTGTTCTTTATTTTCTATATTTTGATTTTCGTCTTTATTTATGGGAGTATCAGAATTATCTATATTTGTAGTATTTTGAATTTCTGTATAATCTAGTAAGGTATTAGCTTCTATGATACACATTCTTTTAACAATATTATCATTTATATAGTCTTTAGCAGGGCTACCTTTAACTTCTGAATTAATAGGTGCTTTCTTTACATCTACAGATTCTTCAACACCATTTTCTGGAAATTCTTTTAAAATACCAGGTTTTTCAATAATATTGTTTTCTACATTTTCATTACCTCTTAGAGACATTTTTATCATATATTCATCATGTGCTTGAACTTCTGAAGATTTACTGAGAAGTGTATTTTCTGTACTTTTGCATGTTTTATTATTTTCTATATGTTCATCTGTGTTTTCAGAATTCAGTATCATTTCTATATCTCTCACATGAATTTCATCTCCAAGCATACTTTCTTTTAATTCGTCTTTGTTTAGCAATATTTTAAATTCTGGTATTTCTTCTTTATCTCTCAACCATAATGGACTTGTGAGCATTTGCTCTAATAAGTAATTTGAAGCTCCATAACAATGTGAACTACAAAAATTTTTACGTCTTGTTATATCATAAACCTTATTTTTTTTTATTGATATATGGTACTGTTGATCAATTATTTTTGTTAATGCATTACTACATAATACATAGCCACATAATTTGATTATAGCCCTTTCCTCAATTACATCTTCCATATGACTTTTGTTAATATATCTTAGCTGTAAAAACATTGACAATTATTTAAAGTAAATATCAAATTATTTAAACACTTAAAAATATACCTACATTAGCCAAAAGCCATTGGAAATCTATTTTTGGTTCTAAAAGGTGTTCAACAATTCTAAGAGCTTTTGCATCACATTGTTTCTTTTTGATTATTGCCAATTGCATTTGTGCTTTACTTAAAAAATGTAATAAATTAGTATATATTACATATATTTTTTATACTTAAATTATATTTTCAAATACATTTATGCAAAGTAAATCTCACCTCATCTTCTTTTTCACTTTTTTTCTTTCAAATATTTCGTTTCTAATATTGGACATCTCCATTTTTATATAATAATTACAGGAAAATCTATTTTTGTAGAATCTGTATCAGTCCCAACTCACTCCACTCTTGTGTACTATTAGTATTATTACTCTACTACTAATCTATTTTATAAAATATCTTATTTTAGAAGGAAAGACATATCTGAAAAACGTAAGATAACAAAATTCCTATTTTTTACAGGAATAATAAAAAATAATAGAATAACCGAATTATAATAAAATCGTTGTAAATCAGATTTTAAAACTGTTCTTCACACAAATATGTATAGTACCTAATAAAAAGTAGAAAATTTAAAAATATACAAAAATAGAGTGATAATTTTTTATATAATATTGTTTATACCAGTTTATGTTTATACTAAGATTTATTTACATTATTTAGTACAATATCGTTACTATTTTTTATTTTATATACTTAACGCTAATGTTCGAATGTGATTAGGTAAGAATTTACAATTTTATCATCTCTTAAAAAATATTTTAATAAATGTACATATCTATTTTTCAGTGAAATAATGATCATACTAAAGTTGGTCAACCTGTTTACGCAATTAATTAATCAAAGTCCAAACAAATTTAGTTGTTTTCTTAATTGTATATGATTGTAAAATAAAAAGAATGAATTGACATACTCTTTATAATAGAATCTATAAGGAAATTTTTTACAATTATGTAAAAATTAGTAATATAACATATAGAAAAATGTAATAGATTTTGATTCGAACGTTAACGCTCTCTAGTGGCGATTTAAAGAAACATTGAACCGGCTGTCTTTAGAGATAGAAGTCTACCGAAGTAGATGGAAAAAAAGACCAGTGGAGTGTGACTGGTTATATGGTGTGATCTTGGAGTAGTGTTACGTTTTCAGTATTATCTTGTTGTGCTCGCCATGACGTTGGTTTGAAATTGTATTTCAAAATATTAATCCCGATGTTGGTCGCAGGACTGTGCCAATGTAGTTTTCATGCTTTTAACGAGGAGAGAATCCGGGGAGGCAATTCGTGGATACCGAAGAAAGCTTCAAACGTGTTTGAAGCTTTCGAGGTCGTATTCATGGAACTATGAACCTGGACTCGTTGTCTTTTACTTTGTCACAAATCAGTTATTTGGTTACGAATTTAAATAAGAAAAATTTTCGAGACAGCTGCCAAGAAATATCAGTTGTAAGTAGAAAAAAAACCTGTTGTACTACTGCATCTCTTATGCCCACCCCTTCCACCTTCTATTCATCACACGCCGTCCTCGAAACAGCGCAATATGCTTCGTGAATATTATTACAGATTCCATCTAATTTCAATTATTAAAATGAACATTTTCATTAAAAAAAAAAAAAAATGTAGATTTATATATAGATTAATAAACTTATTCTATAAGTAATGGCAATTGAATATTCACGCGGCATGAAATACATCTTGAACTTAGCCTCTTTCCGTAATTTGTATGTATTCCAACGTATTATTTCGAACGATGAAACTCTGTATATTTTTCAATACTCACTTCTAAGATATAAATAATAATAATGTTTTAGTTATTTAAAAAATATAATAGTTGTAAAATACTTATTTTGTTTGAAGTTATTTTGAAATATATTATAATCCTCTCTCAGTTTTATTTCTGTTACTGAATATATGATAATGCCGTAGAGGTCATATCTAATATATTTATGTTTATATACATATTTTATATATATAATTATGATAATTCATCATTCTAAAATGTATTATTGTATTCTAGCTGGTGCAGTGGAAGGGTTTGGAGGCAGACAGACATTTGCTGCGCTCTTTACTCTCGTGCATTGACTTTTCCACAGGAGAGTCACCAGAATTAAGTGCGAAAGATTACTTTCAAGTGCAACTTCTAAAACAAGAGTGTACTAATCTTCTTAGCAAACCTTCTTTTATTTCTAATTTGTGCTTTGCTATAGACCATCCATTTCATCAACAAAAGGTTTATTTTACTTTTTATTTAGGTTAAGATTATCAGAGTTGGTGTGTGTATATGTGTATATTTATATAGATTGATATATATTAAACGTTTCTTTATGTTATATACTTTTTTAAAACAAACAACTTTTGTTAATTTTAACTTTACCTTTCAGACTTTGAACCCATCACCAAAGTTTTTTTTACGTTTAAAAAAGGCACTTGGGTTATCTCTGGTACAAGAAGTTGCATTTGCTATTGCATTGCTGCATTCTGAGAATACTGAAATTCGTACATTAGCTCTAGAGCACGTACAAAAACAGCTGCCTGAATTGATAAAAAATTATATTAATTCTGAAACAAGCAACAGACATCACGAAGAAGGATTGCACGATTCATTGCCTGAAGTTCTTCATCTTATATTGTCTCAAGCTTTTCATTCAGCCAATCAATTTGGCCTTTCATCTGAAGCAAAAGAAAAATTTCTCAAGAATTTAAGGCGCGATTTTCCCCGTGAGCTGGTACCAGTGGTGCTAGCACCACTCTTGTACCCAGACAACGGGGAAACTCCGCAAACCAAAATCGAACTAAACATGGCTGTTAATCAAATAGTAATACAAATAATAATAACTATATAATTATTGTAATATATTATATATTAAAAATCTTTTAATGCATGTAATATGTCTGTTTTAGGATGGGAATTCTCTAGTAGAATTGATTATGGAATTAGGATATGGATTCACTAGCAGTGTTGAAGAATGTCGGTCAGCCTTAGCTGGTTTAGGAGCTCGAGAAATATCTCCAACATGTGCAGCGAGGGTTTTAGCTCATATGGCACGTAGCTGTAGTAGTCTTGATGATGCTGGAGGATTACAATCATTTTGGGGTAATTCAGGAGCTACACAAGATGCAAATAAGGAAAAATCAAGTGATAGTGCTGCTCCTACTACATGGAATGTTGAAGTTTTTGTTCAAGCTTTAAAAGAAATTGTAAGCTTCAGTAACTGATATCCAATAACTTCATGTATTAAATTAAGTATTTAATTTTAATTTAAGTTTATTGTTAATGACAGCAATCAACATTATCTTGGAATGAAGTGATAGTTAAACTAGATCATGCAGAATTTGTTATCAAAGATAGGCAAGGATTGAATTTGTTGATCACAGGATTAAGGTTGGGATTGCAACATCAAGGATATCCTCCAGATATGTTTCCCGTGGAACTTTTTTATCGCCATTGGGATAACATAGAAGGACAGTTTTCTTTAGTGCAACAAATTTTAAAGTGCCCTGATATATTTTGTTTTGCCGATTATCCATATCATTCTGTAACTGTTGATGTATTGAAAGCAGCACCAGAGAGTGATAGTAAAGAAGCACAAACTTGGAGGTCCCTAAATGTAGTTGAATTACTCTTACATATGGCAGAAAGAGGACTGTATGGACCAGTTCAAGAAATATTTAAATGGCCCATTCAACACTGCCCTGATGTTCTTGTATTAGCATTATTACAAATTAGTGCTCCTATCACAATACTTAGACAAGAATTACTTAGTACATTAATGCCTATTTTTCTTGGGAATCATCCAAACTCAGCCGTTATTCTACATCATGCATGGCATGGAAATACAGTTAAAATAAAATCTATTATTATGCATGCTATGGCAGAATGGTATATACGTGGAGATCACGATCAAACAAGACTATCTCGTATTCTTGATGTTGCTCAAGACCTCAAAGCATTAACTCATTTATTGACTGCTCAATCATATCCATTCGTTATTGATCTAGCCTGTTTGGCTTCAAGAAGAGAATATTTAAAATTAGAAAAATGGTTGACTGATAAAATTAGAGAACAAGGAGAAGTTTTTGTTACTGCTTGTGTAAAGTTTTTACAAAGACGTTGTCCTCAAGTAATGGGACCTGGTATAAAGGAAGATCTCACAGTACCAAAAGCAAGTCAACTTCCACAAGAAACACTAACAACAATGCTTGCTTGTTTGCAAGTATGTGCTGGGTATGTTTTACTGTTTTCATATTCCAAATGTTTTTAATATAAATAATACTTCTTTATTATTAATATTTTTCTTCTTTTTTTTTTTACAGAAGTGTATCTCAAGAATGTTCTGAGGCAATAATGACGATGGTACAAAATTGTAGTCTAATGTTGAGTAAAAGTACAATGAGTAGACCTCCACCACCAGGAGTTTTACGACATCGTGGATTGGAACCTTTTAATCCAGCAACTTTGGGAGGACAGGTATCGAAATTAATATAATTTCTTATATTTACTTGTACAATAATCTTATATATAAATATATCCTATTTAATTTTGTAGTTGTTTTCTTCAAAACAAGTGGATCCGCTTGGAAATTTAAGTTCAAGTCTTGCATCCATGGGTTTGGGTTCCAGTCTTGGTCCACCAAGTAGTTCCGCGTTTAATTTACCAGGTGCACTTGGACCTTTAGTATCAGCACCTGGCTCTCCCTCTCGTCTCATGGGACCTTCTCCAAGTCCATTTCCGATGTTACCATTATCTTCACAGTTGCATTCAGGACCAGTTGGTACACAAGGGCCATCTGTTTTACCTGGAAGTACAACAATCGGAGGATTAGGACGACTTGGACCACCAACAGGCATTGAAAAAGCAAGAATACCTGAAACATCGAATTTATTTCCTGATATGGCACAAAATGTTTCCAAAGAAATTGAAGATGAAGCAAATAGTTACTTTCAGCGAATATACAACCATCCACCACATCCTACCTTATCAATTGATGAAGTTCTTGATATGTTAAAAAAATTTCAAGATTCTGGTAGTAAAAGAGAGAGAGAAGTATTCAACTGTATGTTGCGAAACTTATTTGAGGAATACCGATTTTTTCCTCAATACCCAGATAAAGAATTGCAAATTACGGCACAATTATTTGGTGGAATTATCGAAAGAGGATTGATTAATAGCTATATGACACTTGGATTAGCTCTGAGATTTGTATTGGATGCACTTAGGAAATCAGAAGGCAGCAAGATGTATTATTTTGGCATAACAGCTCTGGATCGGTTCAAGAGTCGTTTAAAAGACTACCAAACATACTGTGAGCACGTCAGGGCAATTCAACATTTCAGTGAGTTCCCACCACATTTAATTGAGTATATAGAATATGGATTACAGGGGCAGGAGCCTCCCACAAGACCTCAAGGTCCAGTCCTCCCAAAAACTTTAGCAGCTATGCTGGCACCAGTTACTACACCATATAAAACTATTACAACAACAACAATAACGACAAGCACTACTCAAGCGAAATCATCCACAACTCCAACCACCTCTCTCGCACCCAGAGTAAGTAAAATATAAATTTGAGAACTGCATAATATATTTTCATTGTTACTTATGATATTTTTCTTTAATTTTAGCCTTCTATTGCTAATGCAACAAACATTGATACGTTATTAGTAGCAACCGATAAAGAAGAAAAGATAACGACACCGCCAGAAGCTTTGCAAGATAAAACAGCATTCATCTTCAATAATCTTAGTCAACTTAATTTACAACAAAAATGTGACGAAATTCGAGAAATTGTCACAGAGGAGTATTGGCCTTGGATGGCTCAGTATTTAGTAATGAAACGTGCAAGCATAGAATTAAATTTCCATGCTTTATATTCAAATTTTCTAGATTGTTTGAAATTACCAGAAGTGTATAAAATGGTTACTAGAGAAACATTTAGAAACATAAAGGTTTTATTACGGAGTGATAAAGGAATAGCGAATTTTTCTGATCGCTCACTTTTAAAAAATTTAGGTCATTGGCTAGGAATGTTGACTCTTGGCAGAAATAAACCGATTTTACACATTGATATAGACCTGAAAAGTTTACTCGTCGAAGCATATCACAAAGGTCAACAAGAACTTCTTTATGTCGTTCCATTTGTTGCTAAAGTACTTGAAAGTTGTTCAAAAAGTCGTGTTTTTCGTCCACCTAATCCTTGGACAATGGCAATTATGAATGTATTAGCAGAATTACATCAAGAACCTGACCTAAAATTGAATTTAAAATTCGAGATAGAAGTATTATGCAAAAATTTAACCATTGATGTAAGTGAATTAAAACCTGCGCTTTATTTGAAAGATCCAGAAAAACTACGAAACTTAGAATATCAGCTATCGCATCCTAATAAAAAGTCTGAATCAAACAACAATCAGCAACAAACACAAGGTCCTATTGAAGAATTGGTTGGCCCTACTACAACCGGAACTATTGTTCCACAAACAGCTCCAGCAAATACAACACCATCTTTACCTACTGGTCCACCAGAACCGCGTTTTAATTATATGGATATTTCTGTAACAGGGATTGCTAATATTTCTCAACATATCACCATTAATAATAATTTGCCATTATTCCAAACGCACCCACATTTGAAACAGTTTGTACGTCCTGCTGTTGAAAGAGCAATTCAAGAATGGATTCATCCTGTAGTTGATCGATCGATAAAAATAGCTCTAACCACTAGCGAACAAATTGTGAGAAAAGACTTTGCATTAGATCCAGAAGAAGTTCGAATGAGAACAGCGGCAAGACATATGGTTCGTAATTTAACTGCTGGAATGGCTATGATTACTTGCCGTGATCAAGTTTTGGCGTCAATTAGTACAAATTTAAAGCAAGCTTTTTTAACTGCAATGATGGGCATAACCCCACAACAAAAAGAACTTGCAGAACAAGCAGCTAATGTAGTAGCTGCTGATAATATGGAACTTGCTTGCGCATTTGTACAAAAAACAGCTATTGAAAAGGCAATTCCAGAAATGGATAAACGTTTATTGAATGAAATTGAATTGCGAAAAATTGCACGACAAGAAGGAAGAAGATATTGCGATCCATTACTTAAATATCAGGCTGAGAGAATGCCTGAACAAATAAGATTAAAAGTTGGCGGAGTGACACCCCAACAAATGGCTGTTTATGAAGAATTTGCGAGGAATATTCCAGGATTCTTACCACTATCTGAACGAGACACACAAGCTTTGTTAATGCCAAAACCTGTTACAGTATGTATTCTATATTCTATGTGTCGTATAATTATAATTCTTATATAATATTGTTTATTTAAAATACTTTTTTCTTAAAGGAACCTACTGTAACTGCATTTGCTGCTAATCCAGGAGTTGCAGTGCCGACGGCACAACAAGTTGCTGCATATGCAGCAGCCGTGAGTAACGATGAAGTTGGAGCTATGTTAGAAAAACTTGCAGCTGAAGTTGAAGTATTGCTTGCTGCAATGGGTCCAGCTGCACCTCCTCCACAACATGCTGCTCTTCACAGTCTCTTAGATTCTATTATCCTAACACGAAGATCAAGAGATGCAGGCACTGCTATGACACTACTTAAAAAAGTAAATTATTACAAATTATATTATTTAAATATGTAATCTACATTATATGCAATCTATATATCTCTAATTCTAGGCTGTAGAAGGTTTATTAGATGGCCCTACTATTACCAGCGGTGTAATAGATTCAGAAATTATATTGCGATATAGAGAACTTCATTTACGTATTTTGAAATGTTTACAAGATCCACGTGCTTATGGCATGCAATGGACAAACAAACACGTTACTCGGTGTTTAACGGAGTGTCGAGAAGAGTTTCGATACAACTTCGAAGCTGTTGATTATCTTATCAGGTATTCTACTTTTCATAATACATTATTAAATTATTAAATTTGAGTGATAAAATATAAATAGCACCGTTACTATTGTTTTTAGGTCTCATTTAATTAGTCTTCCACAGTATGATTTAGCTTTGG
Source organism: Bombus confusus (assembly GCA_014737475.1). Classification (NCBI taxonomy): domain Eukaryota; kingdom Metazoa; phylum Arthropoda; class Insecta; order Hymenoptera; family Apidae; genus Bombus; species Bombus confusus. Next base: position 11,372,075 of record JACXIV010000002.1, on the reverse strand, counting down.
CTCAAGCTATAGATTCTGCAAACTCTATGGCGACAGCATTTGCTATGCAGTTGGTGCAACTTTATTTGATTGATGAAAGACAAACTACACATGTTACCGAATCTGACCTATTTCACACAATTGAAATACTTGCCCGAATAGCTCACCACAGAGCACCACCTGAAGGGTGATTATTAATATTACGATATTAAGTAGTACAGAATTAATTCAAATAAAACATATATTTTTTCAGAATTTTACTGTTTAGACTGACAAGTCTAATAGAATCATTGCGCGCAAATCATGATCCAGGAGTATTAGCAGACAGAGCTCCTGCTGGCCCTACAGCACATATTCATTCTGGAATTCTACAGGTGAGAGTAAGTAAATTCTGCCAATCTTAAGGCACCAAGAACACACGTTTGTATTTACAATTTATGTTATTTGATTTTCACAGGCTCGTGACTTTGACGATCCACCTGGATTGATGGAAAAGACGGAATATTTGTTACGTGAATGGATCTCAATGCATCATAATCCAACGCACGCTCGTGATCCCACGAAAGCTTTCGGAATATTTGTTCATCAAATGAACATTCATGGAATCCTTAAAACAGACGATCTCATAACAAGATTCTTTAAATTGAGTACTCAGATGTGTGTCGATTTGTGTTATCGTGCTTTATCTGAAACAAATGCTGCACCATCTGTTGTTCGTGCGAAATGTTTCCATTCGTTGGATGCTTTCGTTCGTTTGGTCGCACTTTTGGTAAAACATTCTGGTGACAGTACAAACACTCATACGAAAATTAATTTGCTGAACAAGGTTTTGGGAATCGTTGCTGGCGTATTACTACAAGATCACGAAATACGAGGAACTGATTTTCAACAACTGCCGTATCATAGAATGTTCATCATGCTTTTCTTGGAACTTTGTGCCCCTGAACCTGTATTGGAAGCAGTAAATTATCAAGTATTAACTGCTTTCTGCCATACGCTACATATACTTAGACCAGCCAAAGCTTCAGCATTTTGTTATGCTTGGCTAGAGCTAGTTTCACACCGAATTTTTATTGGACGTATGCTTGCGCTTACACCACAACAAAAATGTTGGGGCATGTATGCGCAACTTTTAATTGATCTCTTTAAGTACCTTGCACCATACCTTCGAAACGCGGAACTTGCAAAACCTGTTACTTTGTTATACAAAGGAACACTTAGAGTACTATTAGTCTTATTACACGATTTTCCTGAATTTCTTTGTGATTATCACTATGGATTTTGTGATGTAATTCCACCCAATTGCATACAGATGAAAAATCTTATTTTAAGCGCATATCCAAGAAATATGCGGTTGCCTGATCCATTCACGCCGAATTTAACAGTTGAAGTTCTACAGGAAGCAGTAAATGCCCCCCGAGTATTGACGAATTTTGCGTCTATGATACAGCCATTAAGTTTCAAAAAAGAACTTGATTCGTATTTAAAAGCGCGTGCTCCAGTTACTTTCCTTTCTGAATTGCGCAGTAATTTACAAGTGTCTCAGGAAGCTGGTGTTCGCTATAATATTCAATTAATGAACGCTCTCGTACTTTATGTTGGGACACAAGCTATAGCTTTTATTCGCAGTAAAGGACATACGCCTAACATGTCTGCTATCGCACATTCTGCACATATGGATATATTTCAAAACTTGACAGTGGATCTTGATACAGAAGGTCGTTATTTATTCGTAAATGCAATTGCAAATCAGTTGCGGTATCCTAACTGCCATACACATTACTTCAGTTGTACGCTTCTGTACCTGTTTGCTGAAGCTAATACAGAAGCGATACAAGAACAAATTACAAGAGTTCTTCTTGAAAGACTTATTGTAAATAGACCTCATCCATGGGGTCTTCTCGTTACTTTTGTTGAACTTATCAAAAATCCAACATACAAATTCTGGACGCATGAATTTGTTCACTGTGCACCAGAAATTGAAAAGTAAGTTATTAATAATTGTGTATTTTATTATTTTGATTTTTCATATAATGTATATTTTTTTATTTTTATCATTTCAGGTTATTCGAGTCGATAGCTCGATCGTGTATGGTTCAAAAACAAGTACAGCCCACTCCGGAACCGGAGATCCCAGAGTGATAGGATGCTTTATTTTTCATTGTCGATTTGTGTACAGTAAAAAAGAAGAACATAAATAATAAGAACCGCGTGTAAAAAGTTGTTAATGTACGAATAGATGTACTATACTTTGGGCTTAACTTTTGGTGGATAGATATTGAATAATCGTATATTAAGTGTATCAATTGAACTAGAATAAGCAAGACTCTGCTATGTTAATATTTTAATAAAAATATTGTTGCATCGATCAGAAAGCAACGAACATTCAACCTCACAAAACGTGTCTTTCGAACAGTGTACTTGAAATAGTGTGTTACCATGACATTGTAATATTATAGCACAAATGTCAGTATAATACGTATCGTAATGAAGAAGAGGAAGTCAAGACAGCAAGGGTGTTCAAGAAGTAATAGTAAATTTTTGTAGGTTAAATTGAATATAAATGTATTATGAATAAGTGGTATATTGAGTCAGTACCAAAATTAATATGTTGTGCTATGTAAGTCATTTAGGGAATATTTGCAGAATGTATGGTGCATTTGAAAATCTGTAATATAGTATATAATTACTAGTATACATTGATGTAATTTTTTAAAAATTGTAGCTATGAAAAAAGATAAAGCTGATTAATTAAAATGTGGTTTATGTGATCCTTTGCTTTATATGTTAAGTAGTGATTTATAATTGTCACTTATTAAATAATTTATTAAACTTTATATACATTATTTGTACACAATTCAAAACTTATATTGTCAGAGTCAAACGACTTGATGATCACGTGTTGCATGGTAAGAATCCCTTTCCTTATCTGGGAATTTGGTTGGTAAATTAGGACTATGCAAATGACATTTTGCGGGAAATTTTATTCCCGCTACATCTACTTCGTAATCTCCTGACAATATATATTCATTTGTCACTTCTTGTGGACGTCCTTGTGAGTCAAAATTTTGAACAAATCCAAGACAAACCTAAATAAAAATTTATTAATTATTATAAGTAATGTTTATATTTTGCAATTTTTATGTTTTTAAAATTTACTAAAGTTTTATAATCATATAAATTTAGTAATCTGTTAATAACGTTAAATATGTACCTGCTTTTTGAATGTAAATCCGTAACCTGTAGTAGTTGTCATTCCACAATATTTTCCATTTCTAAAAATAGGTTCACTACCCCAACACCATGTATCTAATTCGGGATCATGATCGTTTAATAATAGCTGCACATACTTCCGTTTTACACCTTCTTCGCGTTGTTTTAAAAGAGCATCTCTTCCAATAAAATGCACACCTTTCTATTAAGCATATAGCTTTAAAATATTGTTTTAATTAAACTTTAATATATAAATCATGTAAATTGTAAAGATAACTACATCTAATTTTACTCTCCAAGTTCGTCCACATTCCAATGGAGTAGTAAAGGTGTCTAAATCTTGACCCCAAAATGCGTAAAATTTTTCAACTCGTAAAGCTCGAGTTGCATAGTAACCAGCATGTTTTATTCCATACTTAGCTCCAGCATCTACTAATCTTGTATAAACATGTAATGCAAACTACAAATGTGTAATGTGTACATCAATAAAATATAAAATTAATAATTTGGAAAAGATTTTTTTATTAATTTAGAATACTAACTTCATTTGGAATATATAAGACATAGCCAAGTTCTCCAGTATGAGTTAGATTCATTGTGCGTATTCCATTAGCAAGACCAACATCTAATTCCTTTTCAAGAAATAAATGAATGGTAAACATAATAAAATTAAATATAAATAATATAATAATTAAATATACTTATAATTAATAATAAATACCTTAAAAGTAAAAAATGGAAAGTTTTTGGGATTTAAGTCAGTATCTGTTAATTCTGATAATAATTGCCTAGTAGCAGGACCCATAATACAGATTGCTGTATATGCTGATGTTACATCAGATACTGCTACAGAACCATCTACTGGTAAATGACGATTAATCCAATGCTTACATCGAGTTTGTTGTATGGTAGGTGCAATCATCATATAACTTAAATATAAAAAGACTGATTATACAGCTATATCTTACATGCTATAAGTTGTACAAGTTATTTAAACAACTTACTGATTGGGAGCAATACGTGCTAAACTGCAATCATTTTCATAACCTCCACGATGATTTTGTAGACCTGTATGAATAATACCTCCTACTGGAACATCAACATCATTGGAGCACAAATATTGTAAAAAATCGACTACTTCCGTTCCATTTGACTAAAACAATACATGAATTGAAAAATTATGTAATACAATAATATATCCATTATTATATATATCCATATATTAGTTACGATAATCCATCATACCCATAAATCAATTTTAGTGAAAGAAGAATAATCACTCAGTCCAATTGTTTCACGACATGCAGCATATTCATTCCAAACTGCTTCAAACCATGGTGGTTTACTGAACGTATTTGTGTATGCTATCTTACATCTTTGAAACCCATCAATTGTCTCTAAATCTGTGTAGCAAAGCAATCTGTGTAATAAAATCCAGTTTCTCCTTTTATAATACGGACATGTTAATAAATAATTTTTTATGAAAAATTTTATACTAGAAGATATAGAAATATCTATAAAACATTTGACTTTTATAAAAGAGAGTGAACCTACCATTATCATCATCTAATTGAAACCAGGATGGTCGCTCGTACCCCATTACTTGACCAAATATAGCACCAGCTGCTCGAAGTTTTGGATAAATTGGAGACATTCTTAAATTTCTACCAGTTTTAAATTCATGATGTGGATATTGTAGAGCATAATGCATGCCAGGAACTTCTTTTACTCGATCGCGTAGGAATTTACGATTGTTATGAAGTCCCAAAAAACGTGACACATCTAATTCGTACATATCTAAAGATGTCGAACCATTAACTATTAATTCTGCAGTTGCTCGACCAACTCCACCAGCTGCTGATATGCCCACCTATGAAAATTATATTTTTATATATTTTATAATTTCGTAAGTTAAGGTAACTTACCGTTTTCATACCAGCAGCAATATAATAATTGCGTATTTCTGGTGCTTCACCAACTATCCACTTACAATCTGGAGAAAATGCTTCAGGACCATTACATAATTTTTCTAAAATAGCATTTCCTAGACTTGGAATTCTATAAAGCATTTGTTCAAGTAAGATATGAAAATGGTCCCAATCTTCTGGCAGAAACCTTTGCTCTGTACCTCCTAAATTAAAATTTTTTGCATATTTAAATCTATATAAGGTCAGTAATAAATAAAAATCTATAACCAACCAGGTATTGTTCCATCTTCAAATGCTGGTTTTGCAACTGGTTCAAAGCCACCAGCTAATAAACTTCCATTATTTTCTCGAAAATAAATATATCCATCTAAATCCCTTATGACAGGGGTCATAGGATCTAAACCATTAATTGATTTTGTATGCAAATAATAATGTTCTACAGGATGGAGAGGCACCTAAAAATAGAACATATTTAATTCAGATTATTTACGAAAATTATATTTCTTTCTTATATTCACTAATAACAATAAAGGAAATATTTAACCTTTACATATGGCTCGCTTAATTTTCCTACATTACGTGCCCAAAATCCAGCACAATTGACAAAATGTTCACATTCAATAGTACCATGTGTTGTTTCTACAGCTGCAATTCTACCATTTTGTGTAATAATTTTAGTAACTTTACAGTTTTCAAACACTTTAACACCTAAAAGTATTAGGAGTTAAATGTATTTTACAATCTCATTATAATATGAAATTAAATATATATTCTTATATCCTCTTTTACTTTTATAAAAAACTATAAATACCTTTCCTTCTTGCCTCCCCTATTAATGTTAAACAAATTTGATATGGATCTCCCACTCCATCCCCTGGGATCCATAATCCACCAACTAAATCGTCTACTCGTAGTAATGGACATATTTCTTGTACTTGCTTTGGTGTAATCAAATGACATTCAATATTGCGGGAACTAAAAGTATTCATAGAATGATCTACATTTATTTAATTTTATATACTATTACAGTTAGTAATTGACTCACATAGATTGTGCTTTCATTCGTCTAAATACAGTCATACGATCTCTTGTGCGTGCTAAAGAAAGACTACCACATTGTTTCCATCCTGTTGATAAGCCTTTTTTTTCCAATGCTTTATATAATGCTATGGTATCCTGAGCAAGCTTAACTTGTGCCAAACTTGGTTTAAAAGCTCCTACTAATCCTGATGTATGCCAAGTTGTTCCACCTCCTAATCTAAATTTAGTCAAAATAAATAAATGAAAATACATTTTCATTCAGTGCAAAATAATTAAATGCATTACAAAATCTTTTCATACCTGCCACTTTCTACAATAACAGTTTGAGATCCTAATCCCATAAGTGAAAGATGATAAGCAACTGCACCACCCATAACACCACCTCCACATATAACAACTTTTGTTTGCTTAGGAAGTGGGTCATCAACATCTTCATTTATTTCTACAGTAGATTTTGAACTACTATGTTTTATTCTTTTGTTATAGTTGTAAAAAGCAAAATTATTCCATTTTGTCACAAATTTATTACAAATTAATTTAGAATGATGCCACATTGTCACAATGTATATAAATAGAACTTTAATATCTTTTACTAATTTTCATGTAAAAACAATATAAATATACATGTATGTTTATAGATCATCACGTTTCTCTTAAGGTTAGATTGTTATAGAATGCGAGACTGTTCTCTGAACTATCGTCTCATTAATTGTCTTCAAACACCATCAACTATATTATGTTAACATTTAATTTACAAAATTCAAAATACGTTTGGTCTTTAATAAATAACATATGTTCCTGTAAGTTTTTATAACCATTTAGATAAAATCGGTTTAAAAAAAGACAAGTAGTTATAACCAATTTATATTAAATAAACGTAAAAAATTTTATTTGAATTATAATTTTGATTGTTATATAATAATACAGTTTTGAAAATATAAAAAAAATTTTAAACTAGCAGAAGCCGACGAAAATATGTAAAGGCAGGTAAAAATTACTTAGGACATTAAATTTTATTCATTTTGTTTATTATTATCTTATTAATTATAAGATAATATTATTAATATAGAATATATTGCTAAATATTTTATATAAAAGCATATATATTACACTAAAGTAATATCAAAAATACAGATTAGTTAATCAAATATGCTTATTTTTATGATTATTGCTATTTATGACTACACATTTTTTATGATTATTGTAAGAATTAGTTTCTTCTATAAATATACAAGTAAAAATTACTATCTTATTCAAAAATAAATTTTCGAGATTTGTTATTAATATAAATTATTTATAAAATACTTATATTAATTTGTATTTATACATATGAGTACTCCATTGAAAATGAAAAATGGGCATTAATTACATAATTTATGGAATATTAATTTTATTTTACATTAACATTATTAATTGCTTATTTTTAAAATATAACTTTTCTATTATATGTTACGAAGTATTTATTTCTATTTGAAAACGTACAAATTTTTATAAGTGATAAAAAGACAGCAGTGCACATTATTTCCAAAAAATAGTTATTTTCAATAGTATATTGTTATTCATATACATATTAAATGAGACTTCATAAAAACAGACACAGATTGTATAAGTTTGTCAACTTTAACAATTTAAAAAAATAGATTTTTAACAGTACTTGCAATAACAACTGCTGTCAGTTAATGCAAGTTAAGTAAAGAAATATTGTGTATAATATTTATATATCCAACAAAAATACCAGGTAGTGCTGAAAATACCTTGAATATTACCTCATCTAGAAGTAATTTTATATACATGTTACATATGAAAATTTATATTGTGTACTATTTGTTGTAAACAAAATTATCAATAAACCTTGTTTTCATTTGTACATTCTGCTCAACTATTTTATACTTTTGTAATGAAAAAGTTTTCAAATATAACAAATAAATTGAATTTTAGGAACTTTTTCATTTAATATTTAAATCCACAAATATTTTTAGTGATCCCTTTTATGAAAGTAAATATCAAATACTTTTTTATATAATTATGTGCAATCTTGTATTGTGCATTGTATATATCAAACTTTCATGTGAAAAATATTTGAAGCTGATTGTTTACTTTCCAAACTGCAAATATTTGTTGAACATAAAAACTAAAAATTATTCATTATATATGTATATATATAATGCAACTTTCAAATGGCTTCAAAGTGAAATGCAATAGATACTAGTATTGTGTTATTTTATCTCCTATAACGTCCCAGATAAGCTTTACAGTTAGGGCAACTATGATGAATATCCATACATTCATCAATACAGCATGGAATCAAACAGCACCCCAACCAACATCTGTTGAAGATAATATAGAAAATAGTAATACAATAAATTATTCAAGAGATACTGAATCGATCATTAAAAAATATTTTTGTAAATACCCCATTAATGCAATTACAACCCCAGATATATAGGCAATCATGCCAGGTTCTGTCTTTGTTGTAGTATCTATTTCTGCATGGCAATGTGGACAAATTGTATGTGTTGATCCTGGCCCCAATGGAACAATTGTTGTTACTATAGTTGGTCCAGTTGTGTCTATAAAAGAACAATAGATTTTTTAAATTTTATTTATTTTCTTAATTAATTAGTTGAATTGTAGAATTCATTATAATAAAATAAGAATAAGACATACAAGTTTCTGCAGATGTGAAAGGGCTAGCAGGTGGAACACCACCCATTGTTTGTGAATAACCAGGCGGTGCATATGGAGGTGATTCATAAGGTGGTGGTGGTCCAGTATTATACATGATGTCTTATTTATAAGTAGTCTATCTATAATTGAACACAATTATGTAACTATAAATGAATAACAGTAGTATTAATCCATATTTCTAATCATACTTAGATGCAAATAATTTATAATTTGTACTGTATTTTAACAATATGTAAATAAGAATAATTGTATATAATATGTTATATTATATCTAATATGACATATTTTTGAAAATCACTTAAAACATTAAATTATAGAAATATGATCATATAGTCAAGTATCCAATTAATAACAGAACAATTTTTACCTTATAAAATTATTAAAAATTACTAAATATACAATTTAAATACTACATTAAGTTACAAATTAGAATTATTCATTAAGAGAAATATCTATAATAATCGTATCTTAAATATCAATTAATTGATTGCGAATAGTGTCAGGCTGACATTCCACTTTATTTGAGTTAATGTATGACAAGTCGCGATAATCTTTTGTTAATGTTTGTCTAAATACAAAGTATGCCATAGTTCTTCCTACCTTAGTAAAACAATTATAAATTAAACACTAATTATTTAAACAATGTATGAGTAATTTCTAAATATAGTCCATGTGTATAATTTTAATAGGTTTGAAGTGTAAACACGAAAAACGTAACAAATATTCTTATGCACGTACATATATAGATGGCAGGATAGGAGTTTCATGAACAATTTCAATGAAACTAATATCTCTGCTAATATCGATTATTTAAAATTTTTCAAACATTGTTTTTTAATCTTTCTTTTATTTAAATCAATTTAATAAATAATGAATAAAGAATTTTTGACACATAAAAACGTTATACATAAAAAGGTGCTAATAATTTCTTCTACATATGTCTTATATATTTTTTCCATTGGTTGAATGATTAATGTAAGTAAAGCAAACCGTACTATGTTCAACACAATGCGGTGCATGCAATGTGGATAAGTCTTGAGAAATCAATATCATTTTATAGTGCATATCTATGTATATCTAAATCATAGATCAGAGCGTGGTATTTAATCTTATTTGACACAATAAACAATCTTTCGCTCAGTGTAAAGAACAGATGTTAGGTGGTTTTATACATCATCAATTCTTAATTATCTGATTTAAATGAAAAATACTTTAAAGCATTAAAAGGTTATAGAAAAACATAAATTCTTAAATTTTATATTTTTTCTTATTGAATTTTTTTATATTAAATATTTGTTATTTGTAACAATATTCATATCTCATTTTATATAATATAATATTTTCAAATATTTTTTAACTTCTTATTTTTTTAGTTCTTGTAAAAATGAAGATATTGATCAGGTAATAGTTTAATTTCCTGTAATCAAGTATTAATGAACATATTTCTGTATCAAATTTTTGTGGTTGTTTTTGACAGAAATATTTTTTAATAAAATTGAAAAATGGTGTTAAATCGAAATGATAAAAGAAAAAGAAAAGAAGGAGATTTGGTGGATCTTATGGAGCCACTCTCAGAATCTCCAAAAAGGTAAATAAATAAACATTTCAACATAACTAATGAGTACTTTGCTATAGACTAGTTAATATACATTTTTTGTGCAATATATAAATCTGAAGATATGCAAATATGTTTAAGATAATTATATTCTTTAAATGATTTAAAAAGGATTTTATTTAATTATGATATAAAATTGCTTTTATTTTTATTATTTATTTTTTACATATATTGTTTATTGTAGGACCAAAGTACATGCACAAAGAAAATTTGCACAAGGTGCGACAACAGTTTTCAATCCTTCACATACTCCTATCAAGGATAAAGAAAAGACTAAACCGACAGTTATAACAGAATTAATAACTCACAAACGACCAAATACAGAAGACTTTTTGACATTTTTGTGCTTCAGAGGTTTTTAAAATTTTACTTCATATTTAATTAATTTTATATATCAATAATTAATTTGAATGTTTATATAGGAACTCCGATTTTACCTCCAAGCTTAAATTTTTTCAATGTTGGAAGTAAAAAGGAAAAGCCAGATACTAAGCCAGCACGTACAGCAACAGATAAAACTGTATCTTCAAGTAGTACATCTATTGAAAATCAAAAACCAGATTCAAGTCAGAAAAGCATCACAAAAGTGAAACCTATTATTACTGACAAGAAGAAAATCCCAAATACAATACAGAAAAATATTACAACATTTAAAAGTACTACATCTACAGTACAAGCACTAAAAAAAAAATATCAAGAACAGCGTCTTGCTAAACAAAGAATTAAAAATAAATTTAAAACATCATGTGTTATGAGAACAAGGTCTTGTACAGAACGAACGTTATTAAAATCTGTAAACAAATTAGCACCTAGAAAATTTTTACCAAGAATTGAAACTAAGAGACTTGGTTTACGAAGTAGTGTGCTTGCAGATAAAACAAAAACAGGTCCTTCAAAAGTTAAACCTGTACCATCTAAACCAAAGAAGAAAGTTATAGTAAAACAAAAGAATAGTGATACATCAAATTCCGATTCTACATCTGAAGAAGAAGAAGAAGAAGGTCCTTTGGAAAAATCAGCTCCACAGATGAAACGTACAGTTCAAAAGACTGTGCAAAAAAACATATGTACAAGAAGTAAATCTGAAATGAGAAGAATTACACGTTCTCATAGTGGCACAATTTCCCCAAAAAATTTTTGTAGAAGACCAACAAGGAAAACTAAAGAAGCAGCTGCAGTATATATGGAAATTCTTGGACGAAAACTTGTAAGTCCTGATTTAGAAAATGATGATAATGTTTCTATGGACAGTTTTCCAGAATTACCAAACACACGTAAAACTAATCAACCAGAAAATGAAATAAAAACTAAAGTGAAACAATCTGTTACAAAAACAACTGCTAAAAATAAAGATAATAAAATTACTTCTGTTAATAATACATCAAATAAACGATTGGATAAGACCAAAACTAATAAAATTGCTTTTAAAAGTAAAAGATTAATAAGAGTTCACAAGTATTGTGAAATTGATAGTGATGAAGAATCTGTAAGTTCTAATGGCACTAGTAACACAAGACCTGTTACAAGAAGAAGTTTAGGAAAATTAAATAAACCTGTAAGTCGATATCTTAGATCTTCTACTAAAAATGTAACTACAAGAATGGAAATTCAAAATAATATAAGTATTAAATCAAAATCTCAGGTTCAAAATAATGCAAAATTTAATAAAGAAAAATTTGTAACTAAACGTAAACGAGAACAAAGCTCTACTAAATCATTACCTGAGAAAGGTAATGGACTAAAGCAAAAAGAAATAAAGGATACTGAATTTGAAAGTACAGATTCTGATGAAGAGACATTAGGAATGTTGCTCAATAAATTAAAAAGGAAGAAAGATGATAATGTACAAAAGGAGATTGTTAATAAAAATAATAATCAAGATATAGAAAATAAAATTGAGCAGTCTTTAAATGAAAATTTTGTAAAAACCGATATTTCAAAAATATCAGATGATGAAGAATCTTTTCGGGGATTTACGAAGAAAGCAATATCCAAAGTATTAAACTCTTGTCAAACACATGTTAATGTTAATATTTTGACCACGAAAAAGACGAATGATAAATTAGAAACAGCTAAAATAAAAGATGAACAAAATTCAGATGTGGCTAATAAACAGGTAGATAAGGAATTGTCGAGTAATGAACCTTTACTAAGCATAAATTCTCCACCAGTATTAAATATACCATATAATCAGCATCTTCAAAAATCTGAAAAAGGTAAATCAGAGTTACCTGATTTAATATCTGATGAAATAGAACAAGGAATATCAACAAATATTGAAAAAGAATGTCATCATAAAACAGAAATTTCCTCCACAAATGTTATAGATATGTCTTTATCAACATTGCATGTGAGGAAGGAGAAAGTAAATATGTCGACTGAACAAATTGAAAAATGGTTAAATGAAAGTTCATTTGCTAAAGAGGAAAGTAAGTTGGAAATGGAAAATGTGTCTACTTTTAAATATGATGTTTGTGAAAAGAAGACTGATGTATCACATTTATCAATTTCAACAAAAATTCAGCATTTGGTAAGACCAGTTAATGTTACACTTTCTAAATTATCAGAAAAGGCTAATGTAAAAGATCGCATGAATACATATAACAAATATGCTCCCATTATAACAGGAGAATTGCAATCTGATATAAAACAGCAGAATGAGTTCTCTAATATTAATATTAATATTAATAAACAGAACACAAATTTAAAAGATATTAATAAAGCGCGGAACATAAAGCCAAATAAAGACTCATGTTCTGGAGAAGAAGGTGATAGTGCAGTAAAACCCGATCAAAACTCTATAGATGGTTCTAATGAAAAAAAGATATCAATAGAGAAGAAAACTATATTTCAACCAAGAAAACCATTTTTACCAAAAGTTAAAGAACGTAAAACAGTAACTCCTAATGCAAATGCATTTTCTCCAGAAAATGAAAGCAGTGTTTATGCATTTGAAAGTGACACAGAAATCCCTGTTAGTACTCCTTTCAGACGTAAAGTTCGAGAATCTAATAAATCAAACGTGATTCATGATCTATCTCAGACAGATGCAACTAAATCTGAAAATAATACAAATAAATCCGAAAGTAACATAAATAAATCTGTGAGTGAAGCAAATAAAAATGTAGAAAGAATAATTAAAGATAATTGTGAAATGACAATATCTAAAGAAAATTCTATCAATAATCCTGAAAAAAATGAAAATGAAATAGTAGAAATAAAAAGTATATCAAATACAACATTAAATGTAAACAAATTTGAATTACCAAAAAATTTTGCAACTTTGGCTAATATACAAGTTTTACCATTAGATAAATTAACAACAACTTGGAGTAATATAAATTGTAGTACTTCAATAGCTGTACAAGTAAATCTTGATGATAATGCACAAACACAAAAGCAGATTGGAGAAAGTGATACAAATCAACAAAAAAGTACAGAGATATCTACTCAGACTGAAAGCAACAATGAAAATGATGATGAAAATGATGGTCAACTGTTTTATATACCTCTACAGGCTGTCACAAGGAATGGACCAAATTTAGTTCAAGGACAGCAATTAATTCAAGGTGTAGCTGTAAAACTCGGTACTGAAGGACCAAATGGTCCTAATCAAAAAGTTCTTTTAAGAGCAAAATTAGTTACCAAACCTCCATCATCAATTGCACGTTGTCCTCCTGTAGGAACAGTACAACCTACAACTCGTACTCCACCTAATTCTACTCTAATAACAACCGATCATTCAGTACCATCTACTTCTTCAAGTACAGCATCAACTGTTACTACATCTAATTCTGAACTTCAACCATCTACTCCAAATAAAAATGAAAACATAGTACAAATTGCAAATAGGCAAAATATTGGGACTGGATTAAATATAGGAACTGAAAAATTGCCAAAATCACCAAAAACTCCTAGAGAAAGAAAAACCTCAATTGATTCAAATAAGAATGGGAAAAGGTAATACAACTTGAATGCAAAAAAGAATTGCAGTTTCATTTTTCACTTTATTAAATACATTGTTATGTATTTCTAAAATTTTAGATGTCAGATCAAAGCAAAACTGAAGGGTTCTGAAATTTATTCTCCCATTAATAATGTAACATTTCCAAGTGCAAAAGATGAAAATAATGAAGCACGATTAGTTGAAGCACCAACATTTCATCCTAGTGAAAAAGATTTCCAAGATCCTTTAGAATACATAGACAAAATAAGGCCAATTGCAGAGAAATTTGGAATATGCAGAGTTGTACCACCACCTAATTTTAAAGTAAGATTCATTAAAAACTGTTGCATAATTAAATGTATATATTTACAAAATATAAATACATTTTTTTTCTATTTTAGCCGGAATGCAAGGTATCAGATGATATGAGGTTTACTGCTTATAATCAATATGTACATCGTATGTTACATAGATGGGGTCCCAACGTGAAAGAAATGATGGCCATAAAGAAATATTTAGCTACACAAAGCATAACATTAACTCATCCACCTTGGGTACAGTTTTACATTTATGATTTCTTTCTATTCTCTTTAATGTGCTTATTATTTTAATTCTTTTTCTTTTTTATAGATTGGTGGTATGGAAGTTGATTTGCCTCATTTATATCAAACAGTTCAAAGTTTAGGTGGATTAAAAGAAGTGATTGAAAAGAAAAAGTGGCAAAAAGTAGCTGATGGAATGAAAATACCAAAATCTGCTCAAGATCGTGTAACCAAATTGGATGACATTTACTGCAAATACTTATTACCGTATGATACATTATCTCCAGGTATTTGTGCATAAATATAGAAAATGTAGTAATATAAGAAACTATAATATTTTAAAATTATTTATTAATAAAATAATGCGATTTAGAGGAACGAGGTAAATTATTTGATGAAGTCGAATCTGAGTGGATGAAAAAAGAAAGTAAAGCTTTACAAAGGCAAAATGCACCAATAAGTGAAAATGAAGAAGATGAAGATGATGATAGTTCTGACGAAATTGAGGAATGCATCGTTAAAGTGAGAATTCTAAAATCATAATTATAATCATATAATTTTCAGTTCTTTGTGATTTATATAATATATTGTATATATAAATATACAATTTTATAGGGTAGAAACATGCCGTTAAATGCTTTTTATCGTATTGCACGAAACACACAACGTATGTGGTTCGGTGAAAATCAACGATCTGGAAACGAAACTGAAGGTGCTTCTGCTGATGAGGTTGAAAGTGCATTTTGGAAACATGTTGCGGAAAGAAAACGACATGTTTGTGTACACGCTGCAAGCATTGATTCAAGTGGACGCGGTTTTGGATTTTCGGTTGCTAAAAATAGTCCGTTTGCAAGACATCCATGGAATCTTAAAGTACTTACTAATAATGCTGGCTCAGTACTGAGAGCTTTAGGTCCTATAATGGGTATAAAAACATTTTTTTAAATTTGTATAACAAAAACATATGTTATAAATTGATATTTCCTTATTTACAACCGATTTAATTTTATTTATAGGTGTGACTGTACCAACACTTCATGTAGGTATGTTATTTAGTGCATGTTGTTGGTACCGTGATCCTCATGGTCTTCCTTGGATAGAATATTTGCATACTGGTGCTAAAAAAATTTGGTATGGTATACCAGACGAACACAACAATAACTTTAGAGAGGCTCTTTCAAAAATGGTTCCACGATATTGTAAAAATAAAACTATATGGCTGCCATCAGATACAGCAATGGTTCCTCCAGAATTATTGGTTAGTAATGGAGTATCTCTATGCCAGACTGTTCAGGAACCAGGACAATTTATAGTTGTATTTCCTAAAGCATTTACATCAAGTATATGCACTGGTTATGTAGTATCTGAAAGTGTTTACTTCGCACAACCATCCTGGTTAGAAACTGCTGAACAAGTATTTAAAGTAAGTGAATAACATTCTTCTATTTTTATTTTACATATTTTATAGAATGACAAAATAATTTTAAATAATTATTATAGGATATACAAGATAGCTGTGAACCATCAATCTTTTCATTTGAAAGGTTATTATTTAATATTATTAATGACTCTAGATCTCATATAGAAGTATTAAAACAGGTAAATATGAGAGCTAATAATTATGAGATAAAAAATGTAAAACTACATAAATTATATATAAATAATTATATTTGCAGATTCTAGCAAGTGTAATTAAAATTCGTGAAAAAGAAATAAGTTATCGTAAACAATTAGAATCAGTAGGTCTCATAAACACAGAAAGATTGCCTTTACCAGATAGTGGAAAACGAAAGAAAGGAAAAAGAGTAAAAGAAGATGATGGCGACTTTGAATGTGAAACTTGTAGAGCTAATTTATTTGTTTCATTAGTGAGTAATTCACAAGATGACAGTGTTTACTGTTTACCACATGCACTGCAATTATTTAATAGAAAGAAACAAATTTTAAAACATTGTACTCTGATGTACACATACAATGAGGTAAATATGTTTTTTTTAAGCTCAAGTGGCTTTTACAAATAATAATTTTACTTAAAATAATTTTTATTTTCGTAATAGGAGGAATTAAATGATTTGATCCATAAACTAGAAGAAAGAATTGAAGCCAAATCTAAAAAGACTAATCAAATCAAACAAACAAAGTAAGGGGTTTACAAAGTTATTTATTAATTTACATACGTAACAATTATTTATTAATCTATCTAATAATAATTACAGAATTTTGTTTTATATATATATATATATACACACCATATTTATTATTTTTCTCATAATAATACAATTGTATAAAAAAATTTGTTTCGTAATTTTAAGGCGAATTAACTTTATTATTAGTATTAGTATAGTATTGTGAACCTCTAATGAAATCCCTAAGTTTCAAAAGAAAAAGATTACTTTTACCATCTGTAAATCGTACTTCTAATTGTAAGTACGATATCAAAACACATATTTTTTTGCATTTTATTCTCGTATATTATAATTATAAATACAAGATGTATGAATATATAAATTATGTTTCAATAGTTTACAGAGTTATAGAAATATAATCTTATTAAATATTTCTTACAATAGACGAATTCCATAGAACTTATTTAGGAATTAAATAAATAATAACATATAATAGCATACTTATGTATACAAAATTTATTATGAATACTTTAAGATTATAAAATAAAAATTATAACATTCTCAATATGAGAACATACATATTAAATAAATTTCTTTGACAAATTACATTAATATTATCCTTATGCAAATTAACATGTATATCATAAAATCAAATAAACTACCATAAAATTACATAATTACATGACGCATTGTTTTTATACTCTATAATTAATTTGTATAATATTAACTTCAAATTGCATAGAATATAATTTATGAATATAAAAAGTTAATAATGTCTTTGTCTACTGTAATGTTTTTGTATATTTGTCCTTATAATTATCATATGGGAAAAGAATAATATTAAATAATAATAATGGCTATTCACACAAATTTTGATTGAAAAGTTGTTAATTAGATATACCATTTTTTTAAATTAATAACAATTTATAAAATGTGCACAGCTTTTCAATGTTTAAATTATCATCTATTATTATGCTATGTTTCTGGAAGTCTTGTTATTTGTATATAAATATATGTATATACCATAAATAAGATCAAATGTGAAAAATACTACTAAATAATAAGGTATAGTTATGCTATTTTTAAGCAAGGAACTAATAACACAGGCTGTAAGTAAATAATTATAAAATAAATTTCCTTTTAAAGTTATTTACTATACATATATGTACTTTGTTTTATATATGTATATTATTTGCACTCTAAGTTTTTAAGTGTTGAAATGAAAATTTGTTTGTTTTATGAAATAATTAAAAAAAATAAATTAAAAAATAATTTTACATGCATAAATTATATCCTTAAAAATAAGATATACATAACAATTATTAACATTTTCGTTGAAAATTAAAAGAATTATGGATTTAATAATTAAATTGAGGTGTAAAAATATGTATAAAATGCGGTAAATAGTATATAATTAGATAAGGAATGACTTTTCAGAATAAATAAATTTTATGTCCTTGTATATCAATATTAAAGTTTAAACTTTACTGTTCCCTACGTTGCAATATATTAGATAGTATCTGAGTAGAATTCTCACCAAGTTTAATTGGATCATCTTCGTCTGAACTGAATTCCGCGTTTAAAAGATTTGTTAGCGATGTCGATTTTTGAGTTAACAAAGGTAAATTTGTATCGATTACCTCTTCAGTTTTAAAATTATTACTTGAAAGAGAATTTACTTGTAATTCCAAATTTTCAGCTTTTTTGTTCCTATTGGATAATGCTTTTTGTATCGTATGAATTGTGATTCCGCAAAGGCACATTAACAATCCTATAAAATTAAGATGACTCATTTGATCACCTTCCCATTCAACAGCCAAGATTAAAATAAATATTTCCTAGAAAGACAATAATTTAATAAAGTTATATAATATTATGTTATTCAATATGTAGTTAATTTACCTTAATTATGCCAATAATTGAAAGTGTAAGACTAGAAGTATATGTAACAACTAAAAATTCCATAACTTCCATATGGAAAGCTATAATAGCACTTCCAAATATAGCAATTGTAGTCATTGTAATAGTTTGAACATCATTCCAATCTGTATTTTTAAAACTATTGTATAGATGAGATCCTAAAAATAATATATTTTTTACCTTTTTCAAAAACACAGTAACATAATCTTTACATATACAATACAAAAAAAAGAATATAGCTATACATCTTAAATATATATACCTTCAAACCATATCATCACTGGTACAATAGGTAATAACATCCAAAACTGCATATAATACATCATGTCAATTGGACTTTTCATTCCAAGTTTAGATTTTTGCATAACTAGTTGTGTCATAGTCC
This sequence comes from Bombus confusus, assembly GCA_014737475.1. Lineage (NCBI taxonomy): Eukaryota > Metazoa > Arthropoda > Insecta > Hymenoptera > Apidae > Bombus > Bombus confusus. The sequence continues at coordinate 11,352,692 of JACXIV010000002.1, read as the reverse complement.
ACCGAATACCACTTGAAAATGATGCTAAGAGACAAATTACAAATCCAAAAACTTCAAATTGTGTTGATTTATAGGTAAACATAAATAAACCTCCTGATATCATTATTACAATACATGATAATGTCCAAGACTATAACAAAATTATTTCTTTAATATATTACATTTGAAGCATTCATATAGGAAATTAATATTATTACCTTTTTCTCTAACTTCAAAAAGAGTGCAAATCCAAGAATAAAAATAATAGTAGTTGATTTTGTCATAGTATATCTAAATAACAATACAATTCATTAATACTATCACAAAGTAGTAAATATATCTTATTTTGTTCTTAATGCAGAATAATAAATACATACAATGACATAGTAATTAATGAAATTGCCCAATTTGATAGACCTATATCAAGGCCACTAGCTATACCAATTGGCATAACCATTCCTATTATGCTTTGTAAAGCAAGTTTTAATTGTTGTTGTTTTTTCCAACATGTTTTAATACATCTTATTGAAGCAGAAAATAAAAATTTTATTAATAAGTGGCATATCACCACAACAAGTGGAAAATGAAATCCCTAAAAAATTAATACACATATAAAATAAAATCAAATAATAAACTTTTATAAATCACAGATATCTTCACTTACATATGTGTTATAAAGCCATTGTACATAAAAGGTTAAACCTACAGACAACACAAAATAACACAGTATTAATATGATAATTTGAAAAGATTTTTTCCAAAAAGATACTTCTTTTTTGGACACATTTGGAAACTCTTGGACCGGTTGGAGAAAATAATCTGATGTATCATCTGCATCTTTCGCAATTTGATATTTTATATGTGATCTTGTCATACTTCAGAGAAAAATAATCTGTAATTATAAATTTACGATATTAAAAATAATATTAAAAATATATAAATAATATATTCATTTACTACATAACACAGTTAAACATAAGAAACAGTGAATTATTAAATGGTATTTGCAGAATACAATTCTTATTTACTGTTTACATTTCTCTTATCTTAAATCAATAACACTTTTAATTAAGAGTTACGATTTATGATAATATTATGCAATGTAGTAAAATATAACTGAATGTTATAACAAATATGTTAAACGTACCGTCTTAGAATTCTTTAAATACATAAAAAATATTCATAAATTGTTATATGTCTAACGTTAGACATCTGTTATTTTAAGTTATATGTTTAACGATAGAAATAATTGTGTAACAATGACGACAGAATTCACATTCATTTTGTAAATTTATAATGTATTCAAAATTACAAACGAGAACACTAGAAAGAAAACAAAATTAAAATACATACATATCGTTATCACTTACTTCGATGTGACATACGATATACATAAACGTGAAGTCATCTATAAACATAACCTAAAAATTGTAATAGACAAAAATGTGGCATACCACAATCTGGTAAATGCATATTATCATAGTAATTTTCTTATCATTTTGAAATTTCTTATGGTGATAAACTTATTTGTAGAATTATCTATATTCTAAGTATCTTTAAAAACATTGACTTTAAAGCAAACATAAATACTTAATATATTATTACTTTTTAATAATTGGGTTATTTATTATTTGGTACATCCATTATTTAAAAAATTGACACCAATCTTAATGTTATAAAAATTGATTTTAATTATGAACAAAATATAAATACTGAATAAAAATAGGGTCAATGTACACAAAATAATTGATAGTTAAATTGATAGTTATAAGTAGTAATAAATACTGTACATATTTAATTTCCTATTTAACGCTTCTGATGAAAATATACAAAGTCAATGATCACACATTTTTATTTTAAAGTATATTTACACTGAGTAACAACATTATATAATAAATTCAAATATGTTTTACATTAAATGTTGTTTTGTATACAGATTGAATATTTTTCAAAATTATTTTATCCTTATTTACTCAGTGTAAATTAAGTATACACATATTATTGTTCTTTATTTTATAAAATATATTTTAAAAAATTAGCAAGTAAAATTATTTATCAGTTAAATGCAGATATTACATACTTTATATATATTACATTCATTTATCAGAGTAAGAAAAATTTGATACTTTTACTATGATTTGAAGACAAGCTCCAGATTTAAATTATGAAATGTACAAAACTCAATGATTCTAAATATATGAATCAAAATTAATTCACTGAAACATTAATATATTTTACCACTGATGATAGTATTTTTCATCTATTCTACGTAATTGGATTGTCTTCAATTCATGATGTTATATTCTAAGACAAATCTATCGTATACATTAATTCATGAATACACATATACAGGATTATTAAAAAAACAGTATATTACAGTTATCCTAAATATTATATAACCAATTGCATATTTTTATTACACACATATAATTAACCACTTCTTATTTATATGTTATCTACGATCACTACGTCCACCATTTCTGTACCCCCCACGACCACGAGAATTAGTTTTTGTTGCAACAGATGTTTTTGTTGTTGAATCACCAGAATATCTTACAGATCCCCCTGGAAGTCCTGAAGTATTACCACTATTTCCACCAGTGCTATTATTATTATTATTGTTTCCACTCTTTGTTGTTGTCGAACTACCAGAAGTACCGCTAGCAGGTGTTGTTGAATTACTTTGAATTGCCTATGATAAAGTAAATTAATGCTAATATTAATAGAAGCACTAAAAATAGCTACATTCTTTGTAAAATTAGAAATAAATCTATTATTAACATCTAATTAAAAGCTATGAATATATTGCACAACATACCAACGGTTGCCTTCCAGGTTGGCCAGTGATATTATTTGCATTTCCATTGTTTGTAATAGTATTGTTAACATTACTACCAGGTGGACCAGAACCACTTTGATTAATCATTTGTTGCGCTAAAGCAGGATTTGGATCACTCATGTTTAACTGTTCATTTATTACCATACAAAATTCACCAATTTTTTGTATGTCTCCATTTTTTCCAGAATACAGAGTTAAGCATTGTCTCCAAACAGAAGCATAACCTTTTGTTAATCTTACAATATCCCCTGGTACTAAAAGCTGTCCAGGTTCGTCCCAAATTGAAACATTTATGCATGCCGTACTGTCTGCCACTTTAAACGTTCGAACTTCGCGGTTTTCTTTGGTGATGGTAGGATGACCAACTTCCAAAACAATAAACACTACGTTAATGTTTTTTTGACCCGGCCGTATGTCTTTTATCAATACGTATTCCATTGTTTTGACAATCAATATGCACTTTACACTAGCACTCTTTACGAATAATCACCTATACGTGTATATTTGAAAATATGTCAGATATACTTTGTCACTTAACGTACTGTTTAATTTAACTTCCCTATTATCCTCAATGTGTTGTTCGATATTGTATAACTACATCAATTTCTTTCTACCAGTACTTAGAATAACACTAATGAATGTTTAAAATATTTGGTTGCGTAAAGTAAGAAAGAAGTTCATTAGAAAGGTAATACGGGTGTTATGCTGTTGGTAGCTGGTAGAATGAATGTCGGCCATCTTATTTTAATACGTCATATAGACACTAGTTTCGCTACTGTCCTATAATATGCGCGTCATCGAAATAATCTGGCAGTAGTTGGTTGTAACATGAATGTACTGTTATTAATACGTAGGGTAAAACTGATACATCTATTCGGAACATACATATATGTGTATTATACGCATTTATGCAAATACATGATTATCTATACACAACTTGCATACATATATACATAGCAACTGCATATAGAATTTACGCATATATTAAATGCATGCACTTTATTTTATTTTTTTATAATAATAAAAAAGAACAATTTTACTATTTTGCAAAGTAGACACATTGTTTGTTATATATGAAAATTATATTTAAGTCCTTTCAATTGAAACTTTATATTATGTCGATTATGTTATGTTTTTTAAAGAATAATATAGTCTGTTGAAAAATTGCGAATGAATTGGAAACGAAATTATTTTTCATTTAACAATATGTAGAATGTAATTTACCTGTAGATCTATAAAATTTAACCTAGTAAATGATTTAAAATCTATTCCCTGAAATTTGTCATATCAGTTAGCAAGTTAGGTAAACGCATTCTACTACTACGAAGTTTGTGTTCCATTCGATAATTATTCAAGAAATAAAAATATTTGTAAAGATCTGCTTATTTTTGAATACCTATCAATGTTAACGCAAGGAGATAATCATAAGTAGCGATATTGAACTTTTTTTTATTATGACAATATTAGTTTAAGAATAAGCTAATGTCAACATTACACTTTTAGATAATGGACGTGGACGAATCTTTGGATCCGAAAGAATTGAAAGTTACTCTCGAAACATACAAAAAATTGGCAAATGATTTTGCAAATCATGATACAATTTTGAAGGTAGGAAATTTTTTCAAAATTTGTTTATACTTTATTTTTATAACAAGGATTACTGATTTTAGGATAAAACAGTTTTGTCGTATGTAGCGTATGTCTTAGAAGTACCCGATTTTGAGATTGTTAATTTGAGTTTAGATATTTTGGAATTATTTGTTAAAAACGTGGATAATTATGTACACATAACCTCTACTTTTGGAGTTCGTGAAGCCCTGGATGCAATTATAAATAAATACAATATAGATGAACCAAAGATATCTAAACGAGCACAATGCATAAAAGATGACATAGAAAGAATGAAACCACCAATATATAATTTACGTAGCAGATGTAGAAGAGTTATAGAGCCTAAAAAGTTAAAGACTCATGTGATTGTATTACATATTCAAGGCTTATTACCGGTAAATACATACAGATAGTATGTATATATTTTAATTTTATGTATTTAATGTTTCATACAAATTATATATGTATATGAAATAGGAAACTCGTGCAGAGTTGGAGGCAATATTAATAAGAATCAATGGACTAGTTTCTCTGGTAGTTGATGTAGAACATCAGCGTGTTACAATGCGTACTTTAAGTTATGTTACTGCCAAACAAATTGCAGAAGCTATCCAAAAAAATTCTGAGAATATGGAAGCAAGATTGGTGACACGAAATAAATTCAATCAAGAGTATCTTGTTAAATTGGTAAATATTTGTATAGAGTAAATTTTCTAAATTTTAGGATTAAAATGAGCTGTGACTTTTTTTATTAACAATATATTTAATCATTTGAAGATTCATACAGGAAATAATGGTGATACTGAAGACATGCCAGACTACTTACCTGAAGAAGATGAACAAGAAGACGAGAAAGAGGGAGTTGTATCATTATTAAATGGATTAAGACAAAGTGCTTCATCATTGTATAAATCCACTGCTGAATTTCTACACAATTCATTTTACTGGTAAATTTGTAAGTTCTAGTATATTAAATATTATTTTTTATTCTATTATCAATGAACAATTTCATAACAGTAGAGAATGTTTGAAACAATAGTTCTTGATAAACATGTTTTAATTTTTATTTATTTTGACATATAATCTCAAGTTATTCATTTTTCATGACAGTTAATATAATACTCAAATATTCATTATATTTACTAAAATAGACTGAATATCTACCAGAAAGTGTAAATAAATTTAGTTTTTATTATATGTGATAAAAATTTGATGTCCACGTTTAATGTTTGTCCTCGAGTAAACTGTACATATGTAATTAAGTAGAGCTATAAAATATTGAAATTGCAATATGATGATCTAAGTGATTAGTTGACAACTTTTACATGTTCAATAATATAATAGAATAAAAAACATAATCATTAATTTGATAAATGTGAACAAGACTCGGATCACTATTTTGAGCTGAATAGATATTGAAACGGTGTTATACAGAAAGAAATTCACTTCAAATTATGTTAAATATATATAATAATTAAAATATTATGTTGTTTGTATGTATAGCAACTTTTATTGTTAGTAAGGTTTTTCTATCATAATAATATGTATACTTTGTTGTTAAAAATAGGCTGTGCAAATATTTATTGTATTTTAATAAGTTAATATATATATACTTATATGTAAAGTAACATAATAGCATATACCATCATTTTTCTTTATATTTGCTTTTTACTTAAATAAAGATTTCAGGTCATATATGTATTTTGTTTCCAAATGTTAATTCATATATAAATGATTAACACCTTTTAACTTATACAAAAATAGTTTTATTTTAACAAAATCAAATTATCTAATAAGTTTACAATGTTATTAGGGTTTGTAATTAAATTGCATATACCAATTATTGTAAATCAACTTTATTTGTTTATAACACAAATTTTGTGTACTGCTTCTATTATTAAAGAATAATAGAACTAGTCAGTTTAGCTGCCACTGCACAAGAAGGAACAATTTATGCAACTACTCGCATAAATATAATAGATACAATATGTATGATTATCATAAAGTACATCTTTGTATATCTTATTAATTACTTCGTCCAAATGAGCACATGAAAATGTTATATCATACCTATGCTACTATTTTCTTAAGTTTATGTTGTATTGTCTATATTTACAATAGTATAGTAATTGTCATTAAGGCAATTTGAGTTTCAAAGCAGGTACAATAGATGGATGTAGACAGTACTTTGGACAATTGAGTTAATGATATCGTTTAGTTTTGCATGTATAATTATTATATTTATTGTTATTAATTTGAGAGAATGAGTATATGACTTTTACATACAGTCCAACATTATTATTGAGTTTCAGTTTGAAACTCAGACAACCTGCATTGTTTTGACTATATCATAATACTACTTATATACTAGTTTTTTAACATAGTCATTAAATTAGATTGTTTTCATTTATTAATTGAGAAATGAAACAATAAAATTTGTTACATACAGTACATTAATGAAATCTGTAGTAAGATTATTGGTAAAAGTTTTAATGCATCAAAAATATTTAATGACTTTGTTACAGTAAAATAGCCCTCAAGCAATACCTCATGTTATTTATAATTTGACTTTATCAGAATAGCGGAATATTTATCGAATCGAAAAATTATTGTACTGATGTGATCCTACTTTCAATTGCAAGCTTAATTGCTTTTTATTGCACATCAATTAGATTTTGTTATTTTATTTCAATAATCACTATTTGGTGTACTTTATGAAAATTGCCACAGGCACTTATGTTTTAAAATTTATTTAATAATTGTCATTCCATTACATATTTTCTAAATTACTTTCAAAAGTACGTTTTTCTAATGCAATATTTATTTTTATTTTATTGTATTCATATACAATAATTCTTTGTAAACTACCAAATAATATATGAGTTTATTGATTTTTTAAATTGATTTCTACATTATGGTGAATTGAATCTATACGTACAAGTGAATGCAATTATCAATAACTGATTTTACATTCATTGTAGGAATGATTGATTTGAGTCTAACTGAATATTTTGTATTAATAATATGAAATAAATGCAACACATAATTGATAATAAGTTCATAATTGATTACTTGAGAATTCTACATTTACTAAAAGGAACTATAAAAAAAAAAAAAATGTAAAACATAATGGAATGAATTTTAAGTAATGATTTTTTCTCTTTCAGACGCGAGCATGAGGTGCATGTATTTACAAATAATACTATATAATAACATGTTTATACACATGTTTGTGTAAATTTTCGATTCTGTTGAAAATATCAGCAATCTATATTTTATATTTTTCCTAGAAAAAATAGTTATTGATTTATGTTCATTTTCTATAGCGTATAATAAATCATATCATAGATAATGATAGAAAACAATTTCATTAAATTAATTCAGTTGTTGAATTTTGTAATAGATTTCAAAAATAGTAATTTAAATTTTAATAAAGATTTAGAATGTGATTTTTATAAACTTTTTTTCAGTAACTGTCTAGTATCTTAATAATATTAATCTAATATTTCATTGATAAATAATGCATAAAATTAATGTACATATATATCTAACATACACCTTAAATTGATAAATATCTACAATATTTAACACAGGATGAGAGCATACGCTACAAAAATGCACTGGTTGTTAGGTACTTATATCAATCGTAAATGAGATATAAAAATCCTGTTAATCTACACACTACTTTCTATTTTTAAGTTTGCACCCACTGGTTGAGATGCAATTGTAATCTCACTGACTTCATCTGTTTCTGATTGACTTGATGTATCAGAAACATCATCCATTTCTTTCCTCTAAATAAAAATAAAAATAAAAATAAAAAAGTATTGTGTATTATACTGTATATAATATATACATTTTCAATAATATTATATTAATAATAACAATTATTTTTACTCACCTTATGAGAATAGTGAATATTACGAAATACTCTTTGCATATCGGGATTACTTTCTAACGTGGAGGATTGACTGGACGGAGGATGTGAATATTCGGAAGTATTTTCCTCATCAGAAGCTAACACTCTCTCTATGCGTTCAGGTGCATGTTTAAATCTTCTTAATCTACATCCAGGACCAATTGGTCGCCTTGCAATACTTTAGAATAAATTCATTAAATTAAGATATGAATTAGATTAATTTCATACTTTTACATTATTCTATAAAAAATACCTTCTTCTTTTTAAAGAATAATTATACGTATAACTTGGATCTTCGCCTTCTTCATCTGACCAACTTTCCTCACATGCATCATCTTCACGATCGCATAAAGTATCCATACTTTCAGAACAAGGCCGAGTTTTTATTTCTGATTGTTCTTGAGGTGTATTAGTATTGTTAACAATAATTCCACAAAAATGTCCGGACAGGTTTATAGGTTCTTCTTTGCCTCTGAAATGAACAATTATTTATTACTTTTAATTATTTATTTTTATTTAAAGTCTATATATTTATATATGTATATTTATATTCAATATGTTTTACCTGTGTTGTATCACATCATCACAATTTCCATTATCTATAGGAGAAATAAGACGATTAGCATTAATAATTTCGCTAACTTTTCGACCAAGTGTTTCAAGATTATCGTCATCACTACAGTCCTTTAAACGTTCATTTCCATTTGCACGATTTTCATTTGAAGGTTCAGGACTGGAACAAGGACTAGATTGCATTCTATAATGAGCTTCGGATAAAACTGAATTTCCATTTAAACTTTCTGGCGTTTGTTTATTTGATAATTGTTTATTTGGGCTATTTACAGAAAGTTTTTCTATTGATGAGATTGTTGTTGTATGTCCAACAGGATTAAAATCAGTTTCGTTGATATCCATTATATCTGTCTGTGTTTGACTATCAACAAAACGTGCACATACTTCCGTACTCTGAAAACAGATATGCATTCAGCATTATATTTTAATTTATTAATTAATAAGTACATATTCTCATATTAGATACGTACTTTTCTTTCACGATGAGGACTCGATCGTGGGCTAGAATTTACACCACACCCAGATCCTACTCTACGATGCCTATATTTGCGTTGTTTGAAACTATTATTAGGGACTAAAACTGTCTCTGGTTGATTAGATTCATTTAGTTGGGTACACATAGTTGCTTTTATAGGAGTTTGTGGACAGTCTGTTGGGGACGGTGGAGTTGTTGGAGTAGATGATGTCGAAAATTGAGGGTTACGTCTACGATGAAGTCTTTCTTGAGCCTTTATAAGGGGGTGTACAAGTCGTTTCTTACATTGCTTATACCCACTTTGTTGTTCTCGTCTAAAAGAGAAAATAAAATATATCAAAATTTCTTATTATTAGCCATTCTAATTCTCTAATTTATTACTTACTTAATTACATCTCGTTCACGCTGTTCCAACTGCAATAAAACAGCGCTTAATTCTAAGTACAAATTATTAGTACGTTCGAGTTTACGTTCATAATGTTCTCGAATATCTTGAGCATGTCTTAATTCATCCTCACGTCGTCGAATGAGATCAGCTTCAAATCTTGGACTACTACAACTATTTGTCTGCATTTGTTTCATATGATCCCTAATTTCTTTTTTCCAAGATTGCTGTAATTATAAAAATTATAAATATCTTTTAATATTTAAATAGGTTTCTTTCATTTCTATTTTTAAGTTTTCATTTTACCTGTGTCTTAAAGTAATCATCAGCTTTTGTACATAGCACTTCAACTGCTGCAATTCCGAGGTGAATTTCAATATGTTTAAACGAAGGTCTATTACGTGGTTTCGCAGCCCAACATTGTTTTACAAGTAATCTATAACCTTCTGGGCAGCTTGCAGGGATTGGTAAATGAAGAGAATTATTGCCCACACCCCAAATGATTGCGGAAGAATCCACATCTTTGTAAGGTATTTCTCCGCTTAAGAGTTCCCACAATACCACACCATATGACCATATATCTACTTTTTCAGAACAAGGCTCGTTTCTGATGATTTCTGGGGCCATCCAGGCAACTGTACCAGCAAAACTCATTCTTGTACTAATTTCATTCCATTCTCTACTAGTTCCAAAATCACTAATTTTGACAATTTCTCCTTGTCCTATCAACACACTGAAATCGTAAATAGAATTTAAAAGATAAAAACATAAATATTGTATATAAGTACAGTAAAGATAAAGATTTCTTATTTTATGAGGTAAATAAAAATTTACTGAGCCTAAAAATATATATGAATTTAATTATATTAAATTAAATGACATACTTTGGGCTTTTAAGATCTCTATGTATAATTTTATGTGCATGAAGATAGGCCATTCCAGCAGCAATTTGTTTTGACCATGATACTAATCTAGGAGGTGGAACTGGTTCACCAGCCCTAAGGAGGTCATATAATGGTCCATATGGGCAAAATTCCATTATTATACAGTAACATGGTGCTTGTGTGCAAACACCTCTGAGAATATATAGAGATTATTTATATCATTTTTTATAGCATTTTGTACATATATAGTACAGCTAAAAACTTACTTAAATTGAACAATATTTGGATGATTTAACTTCCGTAAGTGCCGTATATCAGTTTCACGTGGTTCTCGCACCTTTTTTACAGCTACAACTTCTTTATTTAATTTTCCACTAAATACTGCACCTTGTGCTCCAGATCCGAGCCATTGGAGTTCACTGATTGATTCAAACGGTATTTCCCAGTCATCCGCTAAAATTATTTAATTTTATCCTATAAATAATGTTATAAAGACTATATTAGATCTATAAAGAGTGATTACTTACTTTGATGTCCTTTAATTTTTTCATTAACAGCTGCTTTTGAAAGCATAGTCCAAACTGGACGCATGCACCCTAATATACCTTCCACCCAGCTTGATCTTTGTGCATCTAAAGTTCCAGTACCTGGAGTACATTTTGTTGCAGTTTCACTAGAGTTACTATTGCTTTCCGAATTGCTATGATTGTTATTAGGTAATTGAGCATCACGTGGGTCAGGGATTATAGGACCTCCTGCAATTCCACTCAACTGACCTAATTCCTCTTGTATACATAACATGCTAAAATAAATAATCAAAGACATTAAAAGTCTTAACTTTTGAATATGAAAAATTTTAAAATATTAATGAAAAAACAAAATTATTTCAATTATTTTGCTATTTTTATTTAATAAATATCATTTTTTACATCATGAAATATGTAGCAAATGTGTATTATGAAATTTTATCATGCAAGAGTTACAAGAATTTTGTTTTTTACTGGACTTTTTGATCTTGAACTATTGGAAGTAATGCAATATATAATATTGTGAATTAAAATATTAGCTATAGGAAAAATGGTAATAAGGAGTGAAAATATTCTTTATTAATTTTTTGGAAGTTATTAATTTAATCTTGAATAAAGCTTCTAATATAAACTAATTAATTAACTTATAACTTTTTTAAAAGAGTAAATAATTGTTATGAAATTTTTATTCAAAATGTCAGTATATAAATTATTTTTAAAAATGTACCATTTAAACAAATTTCTTTATTAACTCATTAATTTATACTAATCAAATTATCTTAATCAAACAATAATCATATTTTTTCGCTTTATAACTATCATTAATGAAGTTAAGTCTCTAAAAACAAACATTATTGAAAAACATATCAGTGTTGAAAAATTTCAAAATTTAGACTCCAAATAAAAGAAAAGTGACGTTATTTCGAAAAACGTAACAAAGAGATTTGGGCATATAAAATTTTCATGTCTTATTGTCATAACAAACGATTCGTTCAATCAATATGGACATGTGTATGTATTAAAATCGTCATGTTAAAACGTCATGAAATCTAATATAAGTGAAATTAATAGGAATATTAATTATCGAGCATCGATTTTCTTAAATGACTTGTACACCTGTCAAACATGTAACCTGTGATCGTAAGTCGTGAGTCAAGTAGCTGTTATAAGCAATATCATACGATAAGTATAAGTATCTGCAATGTACTTTACTTCTATGTATTATGCATCTTGTGCTACATCATTTAAAAATACTCTTTCGTGTTTATATCGAAGATATTGAAATCGTGTAAGAAAGGCATGTTTTGAAAACTGAAAAATGGAAATGATAAAAATGATATGGGTCGTGTGATCAGGAATTATGTTTAGGACATAAATATATCTGATAAATAGAAAAAATTGACAATATGAGTTTCTATAGATGTGTTAGTGCGGGGACAAGATCGAAGCCGTCAACGATGGTGCCGTTATGCCGTTATCGGAAGCGCATTCCGACGACTTGGCCTTCGTCCTCACCTCCTCGTACCGACGTTGTTTGGAACGACCACATCGTCGTTCTGTGTCTTCCGAAGGAAAAATCGTGTAAATACCATCGTATCACGCGTAGCATATGGATATAACACGCTTGACCCATACACTGAGAGAAAGTGTCACAAAACCATGCCACTGATTGAACGTTTTCACGATAAACAAAATATAAATACGATGAAACTATACAGGATGCATACGACCACGAGACATATCGTAAACTAACAAGTTAGCCGGCAGAGGGCCGCATTTACCGTTTGCTTCTATGTATGTATGTACAATATGATGTATGACGATGTTAAGATTAAGTGGTTGTTCGTAATTGTAGTGCATTACAATTTGACAATCGAAAAGTATATGATAAGTATGATCATCCTACATATCATTTATAGGACAAATACACATGTACAATTGAAACGTTATTAAAATTAATATCACGCAGTAAAGTTGTATTTTGTGATAACTAACTTACTCCTAATTTCAAATATAAATTTTAAGGTTTACCTATGACAGATAATTAAGAATGCGCATGCGCAATTGTACGCGCGTAATTTAATATAACAAAGCGCGTTATTTCAAATTTATTATATGTGATACTTGTTTTATATTTGACACTGTAAAAGTGCTACATTCATACCTGTTGGTGAATATGTGCGCTTCCGGATGAGAAGGTGATAAAACTAATTGATTGACACACGATGACGCTTCTGTTTCCAGAGATTCAAATTTGTACATCTCAGGTTGAGACAGTGTCTCTGTCTCGGCAGGAGTACGCATGGTTGCTTATTGTTTTGTATTGCATTTCTGTAACATAATTTATTATTCGATAAATAATACAATTTATGGATGTAAACTTCCTTACTAGCATTATTTTAAGTAAAGAAAATTTTTTGACGATTGTTACATGCATGTGTATATCGTTAAAAAATGTATTCGTCGTGTTACTTTAATGTAAATGTTACTTTATCAAGAGCGAAGACCAGACGAAAAAGAGAAAAAACGAATAAGAAATCACCTTTAGCATAACATAGGCAGGCTGGGTTCAATGGAATGCCGATCTAGTAAGAGGTGTGGTATGTGGCCGTCACATACCAAACAACCGTGCTTTTATTTTTTGTGCAGATTTCTTAAGTTAAACCGAATTATACCTGCATTTTTAGTCGATAATTAAAGAAATCACGCTTTCTAACAGAAGATTAGCACGAAGAGCAAAGTGAAAGATTTACTTAAAATTTGATTATTTTATATAGTTTGTCTTTTATCTAATACTTATGAAACAACAAAAGTCTTTGCTTTTTTTCAATTACAAGATCTTCGTAATTTTGTATAGAGAATCATGCGATAGAATACAAGAGAATTAATTAAAAATCCAACCGGTTTTGCAAAAAATCTTTATCAGATACTGGTTTAAACACGGAACCCTTTCGCGGTACGAGAAGAAAAAAAAGGATACAGAGTTTTGTATAGTGAGTCATTTGTAGGTGTGTCTTAAATTAATCCCCAGCACCTGTGCTAGTTAAGCTCTAATATACTAGAAACCACCCCCGAAACCTAGATCTGCTTGGGGGGGGGAGGGGAAGGCGGAATATTTCGTGTTTCTAAATATATTTATTTGGGATGAATACAAAAAAGACGTTATTAATGATTTTTTATGATTATTGAAATAATTTTATTTTAAAGATTGAATGTATGTTCTTTTTATTACACAATATATTTCTAGAGCTGCAACCTTCACATGATACAATGAAGGGGTTCCTGAAAATTTTGCTAGAGTTAACAGATCGATGTTCCAAAGGAGTGAACATGTTGCACCCCTCATTTCTTGAACAGACTATTTCCGTGAGCAAAGTTGGGGAAGAACGAATTGTAATGAGTAGGAGGGTGCTCATTGTCTATCCTGATTTGTCGCTTTGTTGACCAGAATGCTATAATTTCAGGATATGAGTGAACATTACGATATGAATGTTTAATATTATATTATAACATATTCAGTATATCACAAAGTAGATTAGAATATGGTATTATGTGTAAATGACTAATGTTATAGCGGCAAATTTAATAAGTTAACAGAATGTATTACCTCAGCGTCAAATCTTTACATCTTCATTACATATGCACATGTGCGTGACTTTGTTGCATTGAGAAGAGTTTCATCGTAAGTTTCATAGAACAATCTAAAAATACTTTCCAATATCGAGGTCGCGAAACAAAAGAAAAGAGTTTGATAGAGAACTTAAATACGGTAAGAAATAGAAATTATTACGTATAACGTAACGAATAAAACTGTTATTACATTCAAAAAAAGAAGGATGAAATACATATTAATGCTTTCATTATTACACTCGTTAACATCTTTTTACGAATACACCTCCGCACCCTTCAACGAACACGATCCCTTGGGAAGAGATGCCACGAAGATTAGAAGTGAAAGAAATTTCAGTTTTGTTGTTGTCCGAAACGCACGAAATGCAATGTATGCGATAGAAACGACAACGTGGAAAAATATCCATGAAATGTTTTAAGTAGATTATCACTAAAATAAATTGAGATTTTTAAAAAATTTATTGATTACATAAAAAATGAATGAGTGTTATATGATCTAGTACGGAAGGTGTATCAAATAGTCTTAATTCATCATATATATATTGCATCATTACTATAAAAAATGAAATTCGATGTGTCTATTATGTATACGTGTTAAATATTTCATTAGAGCAATGTGTATAGTTTTGCTGCACATCCTAGCGTTGAAATCACCCGATAAATTGAGTGATCGCGATGCTGTTTATAGCATCAGTGATTGGTACACATATTGCTTTAATGTGGTTCTAACTAGACGATATTTTAATAATATTTGAAGAAAATGAATTTCACTACTTATTTTTTAGACACGAGTGAAATGAAATTCAGTATAATCTACTTGTTCAAGGACACGTAATGCAATGTAGTAAAAGAAATATGTCACAAGAACTTAATAATAACTTTATATACTAATTCCTTATATAATGTTTATTGAAAATAAACATCTTCGATATTATTGCCTTTACTCGGTTCAAAAACACAAAAAGTACACGTGTGCATTGCATATATAGTGTATATTAAAAAAAGAAACTTTTTCCGAAATTATAATATACTAGAAGAATAAATAACAGGCAGTTTTTCATTTTATATACCAGTACTCATCGTTTTCAACATTCTACTGGTCTTAAAGAAAACCGAACCTTATTAATATTTAAGATAATAATCCTTTTATTTCAATATGCACGGATTAATTCGCAGAACCTGTTTCTACACCGAGAATCCTTTCTCATTCATCGTCTTTCTTTAAAAGCATTCTTTTCTCATTCATACGAAAGTAATGGCCGTGTTTACTGAAGAAGTAATAAGAATACGCTTCAAAGTACCGACAACTTGGGCCAAATGACGCTTCAGTGTTGAGACGAGACGCACGAAACGTGCACCACTGCGACGCGACGGACGGAACGAGATTCGTGCTCAATGCAGAACGATCGGGAACGTGAGCTTTCACTTTCCTCGAGCGGCTTGCACAAGCGAGACACTACCGTGGTCAGGGCGCACGACATTTGGTACGAAAAACTCGTCGAACCATGAAGCGTCGGATATTCAGATAACGACGACACCTAAAAGTTTCCCGTGTTTGAAAACCAGAGAAGAGGAAGAGGAAGAGTATGGAGAAGACGCTTTATTGATTAAGCTTGGGCAACCCCTCTTCTCTTACCTTTGTAAAAAAAATATCTGCCGACAGTGAACGGCGACAGTGGCAATCCCCTACGAAGTATCCATATAGTTGTATCTGGCGCCATACATTTGCAAAGTCTCTGCAACTGCTAGGCCTGACACTATAAGCATGAGAGTCCTCGACTCTTTCAAAAAATGTATCCTCAGGTTGCACGTCACGATAATCATGCAAAAGACATATATACGTGTCTTCACTGTTCGAACGATTACACTAGTACGTACGCTCGGAATTGTAAGCGAGCTCAAAGAGCCGCGGATTTATTCTTGGTTGACGGTCATGAAAACAACCCCACAACACCCCGACGCACGACGCGTCCAGCGGACACTAAACAAAATGGCGCGTACCATCGTCCATGGCTTCGACACCAGAGTGCGCCTGCTTTCTGTGGGAGTGTGTAAAGACGATGGGTTCTGTATCTAGTAGAGGGAGACAAAGTACCGAACAGGTCCGTCTATTCAAACCACGCCTCTTGGTATTCGAGTCACGCACACGAATACTACCGAGTGCTGTGTTCTACGTATCCGTGCGCAGGTTTACAGGGACGCATGTATAATTTCGAAGAATCCTGTTAATTTGTTGATATCTTAAAATAATATATTTTGATATTCTGTTTGTTACAGTAGCTTCAATAATCTCGTTAAGAAATGTCGCATAATTAAAAGTATAAGGGTACAGAGCAGATATTGATATATTATTTAGAATTAACCTTACAATTAATAATATACTTTTTGAAGAGGCAGGTGCGGCCCTGCATATGTTAGATGGCGCTACTACTATACACGCTACTTCCTTCAACCCCACATTATGAAAAATCGCTAACTTAAAGCTTTGGAACATTATCTTCTTGGTTTAATGAAAGAAGAAGAATAGATAAATTCCATGTTGATTACATATGTCTCGAGATTTGTGTAATTAATTCATATTCCAAAACTTTGTCTTTTTTGTGGCAATACATGCATACTATCGCCAAATTTAAAAGATTAGTAGTGGGGTATACTTAATCTTAAAGGTGCTCAATAGTTAGAACATACAGTGGGGGCGATGAAGGGGCAGCAAACGAGTTTCTGACAATCGTAGCTGTACCTGTAACGCTTGACTGACGCTAGAGAACGGTGTGGATAGTGCATTTGTCGTTGTTTATATAGTATTCCCCACGCTATAGGTTTTTTCTTTTTTTTTCTACCTTTACATAACGCGTTTAAAACTAAGACCTTGAAATATCTTAGGTAATCATAACAGATCATTTTATTTAGAAATTTAAAAATGTTCTATATTAATATAATTACAAAAAATACTTAAATTTGATTGCGTTCAATAATATAATAATAATAATTCAATAATATAATGTATGTATCATTTACATATGTACTGTAAAATATTTAAATTTTAAATAATCTGTAAGTGTTAAATAATCCAACATATTATTTATTAAATTTTCATTTAATATATACTTAAATATTGATAATCATATTTTTAAAATTATATTAAAAAATATTTTCAAAGTTTAATTATAATTAAAGTTAATTAAATAAAGTTCAAAGTTTCATTATATTTGAACAGTGATGCTGTACGATGTAATACCGTTCTCAATAAATTTATTCTTTCGATTCTTCCTAGATGAACAGAAGAGGGGAAATAGATGACTACGGTTCTTGGAAATATTTTCGTTATTTCTTGGAAATGGTCAGAACTTTTTCGTTCTGCATTATTTGGATTCAGCCGCCCCTTCGCACAAGCGCAGAATATACTTTCCTACTTATTCCTAACTCCCACATTATAAGAGGGATGTGTATTACAGAGATGCTCATTTTTTCATTTATTTTCTCCCACTCTCTCCAAGTTAAACAGAAAATCATTCTCGGTTTGTTAAATACGTCCCGTCTTCTCTATGTCAAATTTCTTTTTATCTTCTTTTACTATATTTCTTGTTTTGTCTTTGTCATCGTTGCATTTTAGACGTAGACATCTATAATACCTACGTAATATGCAATATATAACGTCGCAAGTTGGTCGATTTTCTTGTGACGTCATAGTTACCCTTCCATACGTGTTTTTGACTCATACGTACACAGTATTTGAATTCATCACGAAAAATAGCTTGTTTTTGTGATACAAGTAAAAATTTATGTACACAAAAAATTTTGTAAAAAGTTTATAATTAACTTCTTATTTATTACATTTCAACTATGAAAACTAATTATGATTTATTATTGCTTTGCATGAGGAACCACTTCTTTGTAGTCTTTTACAACATTTTCAAGCACTGCAAATGCTTGTAAAAAATCATCTTCTTCTAAACCAAATTGTTTATATTGATGTAAGAATGCAGAATGAATGTAAGACTTCCAAGCTTTGTTTAAAAGTACATCCAATGAATAAGAAATCTGGAAATTATTGGTTATCAATGCAAGAAATTTATCATGATTTAAGAATTTTCGGTTTTGATGCAAATGAGTGAAGCAATCAATTGTATTCCAGTCTGCATATAAATGTTTTTCTTTAAATATATCTGTTACTATAGGATCTTGTTCTGATACTATTCCACGAGTTATCAAAACGTTTGATACTGAGCAAGCATATGTATGATGTGTGGTGTTGCTTAATGAATTAGATGGTATTTTTAATTCAACATTAGTTAACTGTGAATTAAAGTTTGATATTCTAAGTGTTTGCTTTAAATGATGTATATATGAATTCCAAGTATACATAGGTTCATAGCTGGCAGATGTTGCAGGTATATGTGGTGTACTCTTGATTGTTGCTATTTTATATGAAGGGTGACATGCTATCTGTGATAGTAATGAATTTATGTTATGGTTTATACAATCTACTGGTTGAAATACAGCTAGTAGCTTTTCTGAAATAACCTTATTCATATCTTGTAAATTTGTAGGCGATTTCTTCAATAAATTGGTACATGTATTATATATATGTTCATTCTCAATTAAAATATTGATATCACTTTCACTGTAAACTTTTGCTAAAGTCAATAGTGTATTATAGTTTTGTGTACATACTTCTCCAAATGAAAATGGTAATATTGTTGTGTTAACAATAGATTTTTTACCATATTCTTTACGCAATAGTTTTGTAATATAACTTCCAATGCCAGATCCTGTTCCACCTGCAGAACTTAATAACAAAAGAAATCCATCAAAATGATCTAATTTTTCAATTTCTTGTCTGACACAATTTAATATCACATTGCTTAATTCATATCCTTTTATCATATAACCAAATGCCCAGTTATTTGCACAGCCTCCTCCAGCTTGACAAATTACATTCCTTGTTGAATATGTCCACGAATTACTTTTATCGTTATAAATCTTACTTATTACCTTTTGCTCAGTATCAACAAGAACTGCTCTTGCCAAGCGTTCATTATTTTTAGATATACCATTAAACCATTTATTAAATGTGTCTTCTGAATATTGATAATTAGCCTTATATGATACACCTGTATTTGCACATTCCAAATCAGATGATACTTCTGAGAATAATGTATGTCCTAGTTGATTTCCACATTGCCCAAATTGTATGGTAAGCATTATTAAAATATATCATTTACACAAGTTACAAAACTAGTTCATTATATTATCAAAACAGGAAAATATATCTTCCTTGTTACATTCGACTGAAGCGTATTTAATATGCAAAAACAGATATAAATGTGATTTAATTGAAATGATTTGTATTTAAAGATACAAGATACAAATAGTCATAAAAAAAAGTAAATTAGGTACTAATATTTATACAAAATATAACATTTTTTTGTCGAGGAAATGTGCACTTGTTAAGAAAAAGATTCATTTTGAATGGTTACATAAGTTTTGAAGGTTCATTGACAAAAAAACGAATCTAAGTTGGATTATAAGTAGGACTGCTACATGATCAGTCAAAGGTAATATTTGTAAATAGTTTAATAACTCACCGCTAGATCACGCAATCATAACGCGCAATGAAATTGTTAAAAATAGCAATAAGGTTTGTAAATTATTTGTTGTAATGTCTTCAAAAATATTATATTTTATTTTATTTATTGTTTATTGCACATAGTTTTCGCCTATTGTCTTAGAATGAACTTTCGGCTTTATATTTTTTCTCTTATTTCCAAACTTACCTCTCGTACTTTCGCCATCTTCATTCATTTTTTTCATTTATATCATATACCTTCCATCTACAGACTATAAATATCGTATTATATTTAAGCGTATATATATAATAATTAGTACATTTTTGTACATTAGTACAAGATATATTCGAAAGTATCTGTATACAATATAAAAATAAACTACAGAAAATTTTCATTGTATATATCATTGTATGATATATTAATATCTTCGTAGTTTAAAATATATTACGTGTACATGAGAATAAATAAGCATACAATAAATGTCATTAAATATTATTTAAGCCTTATTTTATATAAAAACGCTGATGAAAAGTTTACGACCAATATTATAATTACTAGATATAATGTATTATTTCTAAGGACGGAAATGTGTCATTAATGATTCTCTTGAATATTAGTTATTTTTATTAAAGATGTAATTTTTTTTTTTTTTGATAACATACGGTTACCGCAAATGTTCCAAAAATATGCGATTCAAATCAACTTCACAAAGAAATCAATAATGATTACTCTGCTTATATAAAATAATTTAATCTTTTTAACAAAATTATAGAAGATGTTTTTAATGTATTTAGTGTGATTAATGTTTTGATATCAACGTAAGGTAAAGTTTAACATTAACGAAAACCAGTAATGTAGATGTCTTTAGCGGAAGAAAGATTTACAGTTAAACGTTATGTAACTGAATTTATTTTGTTTCTCAAATATTTTTTTTTAGTTATTTAATACCTTGAACTAATAACGAGATTATACGTATATATATTTAAATTTTATGTACAATGAAAGATTCTTTAAAACATGCAAACATATTGCATATTTCGGCAGATAATCTTCAAAACATGAGTATTTTTTATCAACTGCTATGCTACATATGTATACATGTATAATCGGAGCGTTAACTACTTAGATAATACGAGGCATAAGTCTCAAATAAGAAAAAACATAAAAGTTAAGTAGGAAATTATTATAATAGATTGCGTGTAATATTATAATATAAACTCGTGTGTTAATTCATAAAACAATAAACAAGTACAATCTAACAGTAGGTACGTAATAATCTATACTACTCTGATTTCAAGCATCATTATCATGTAAACAAAATGTAAAATGAGAAAACGCAGTAGGATAAGTTCATTGCTATTATCATATCAAAACAAATTTACAAAAACAAATATTGCTAACAGCAAGTTGCACGGTTGAACTCTGTATTTCAGTGATTTACAATTCGACGAGATGTGAGACTAGAATTTCCAGTTGTACACGACGAAAAAAAAGACGGAGAGAGGGATTGCAAACAATTTTGCGGTTTGGTCGACAAATCATCGACAGTTCGTCATGACGACAAATCACGGATAGATAATACCGACGCTGGACAATCCTATTTAATCAGCTCGCTTTAGTTTTCATTGATTGAGACCTCATGTCTTATCGTAAAGAGATTCGTGAAACGGTAAAAGTGCTGCTTAACTGATAATGATGAATTGGGCGTGAACATTTCACCAGCTTCTTTTTAAATCTTCCTTTAGCTCCATTTTAATGTACGCCAGTGATGTATCGAAGATTTCCTTCTCCAACCGTGTGTGCTAACGACTGTCACGTCCTTCGTGAAACTCGTTGAACGTCACAAAGCAGTGACGTAGAGTTGTGAAACGACGTGAAACGAAGCGAAGACGGTGAACGAAGCGATAGGATGTTAATATTAGTCGAATCGTTTACGAATTTTCGCGACGCGTCGCATTATGTCTAATTCTTTTTTACGTGACATACATTTTTATGGGGTGTGAAAACACGAGTTTATCTGTGTCGAAGTTCCAGCTGCGACCTTCGGAGGCGCGTGGTATCACCGGCAATAGTGTCCGACAGTATAGAATCATTATGAGATTAACATCTACTTTATGAACGTGTTTCCATAATTATATCAATTTTATATATATATATATATATATATATATATATATCGCGTGTGTAAATGTAGAGTGAGTGGCATGCACAAAGTATTTGGAAACCGTACAATTTTTGAGAGCTCTGTTCATCGATATCTTCCTCTCGAGCAGCATCGATGAAAATTCAACTATAAAGACGCCATGTTATAAGCTGGTAATAATAATTAGAGGCGCGGACAAAGTGACTGTGGTCGATGGAAACGATGATCTGTGCGAGGTAATTCCGTTATGATTCACTTGATACATACTTGAAACTAAGATTACTTTAATCATTCTTCGTCATTGTTAACTTTGCTGCATAATTATTATTGTTATTATCAAACTTTTTGTCATCTTCTGTACCTTTCTTATTACAATTTTCCTTGTAAGTGTTTTCCCTTCGACATCTTGCGATTCTTTGGCTTTGTCATGTTTAATATTTTATGATTGCGTAAATTTTATAGTATACATTGATCTTCGCCCCATTAGTGCGATTAACGCCGCTCTAAATACATATTACGATAAGCCATTACTAGCTAGTCATAACTAACTAAAAAATTGAAAAATTAGAATAATAACATAATTTGTTCGTTTTGTTATTAAATTTGTTCAATGAATGGAAAATAATGGAGCAAATGTAAATATAAATATTTCAAACTATTCGCTACCTCAAAAATGATTTTGATGATCTAAGTTGTAAGCCATTATGTGAATTGATTGTAGATTAGTAACTTTCTAAGTATGTATCCATTCTACAAGTGATTAACGATAATGTTTGTTCGGAATGTCTTAGGAATAGGATTTTTTAAACAAAGGATATAATATCCTACAAAAGATTTTATGAAAGATTATCCAGTCATTTACAGCACACACGTATTGTTTGTCAAACGATATTTCTAATGTTCTGAAATTCACAAGTATAGATCAGTCAGAATGTATGCATATGATAATATGCAACCTAGCTTATTTATTGTTACTAAGATACATTGGTCGAAATATAAGACTGAAACAAATATCAGTGTAAACTTGAGCATGTATCATTATTAAATTCTATTACATACATATCTTTATCATTAATCTCTTTTATTATTCTTATTTCATTTTCAAACTCAAACTCTTCATTAATCACATTGTACGAACTTATCATCTATCGGACGTGTTCTCCATTCATGTTATAATATTTGGTTGAAAATTTCTCATTAAGAAAATAGTTTCATTTGCATATTTAAACTACTTACATTTATAGTGTACAATAACGTAATTAAGATGTACTTATCAATTTCGGATAAGTAATTACATTTCTCCGCCAGCATAGAAATTTTTTAACGTGTTAAACGGACTTTTTCTTTCTGCAGTGTGTTGGTATGGTGACATTGGTGCAACAGCATCGACAAACGGACGAGAACCAATATCTAAAAGATTCAAATCAAATAAGCAACGCCTCCATTGAAAATCGCGATAACGAAAACTGCGGAGGTGAGATAGTGCACTCTTCTGTTGATACCGTGGTTAGCGTCACCGGAAATGGCAGCCTTGCCGGTTCCTCTACGCAGTGCAGTAACATAGAAGATGACAGTGAGGACGATGAAACGGATATCGATGAAGGAGATTGGGTACCAGACTTACCCGTGCCGGCGGTGTTTAAGCAACATCAAGAAGTGACCACCGTCGATGGTAATGTGGTGCTTCCAAATGCAGATGTCTCGAACTTTGGTGATGTGCTCGTGAAGAATTCGAGTAACGTGCATCTTGGTAACAAGACCTTTTATAAAGGTCCAGTAACAATAAAGCAGTTCGTTTACACGAACCCGATTTCGATACAGGAGCCCGATACGGTGAAGAGCGATAATGTTCAAGCATCGAATGCAAATACGTCCGATTTGTCGACTACCAAAGGAGCTTCGACTACGATCTTATCACAAAATCCTGATCTCCGTAACGGTAATTTTTTAAGAAGTCTGCCCTTGATAGGTACTGTGCGTGTTTAGATTTCTGTGGATGTTTTTATGGGAATCTGTAAAAATGATCGTAACAGAAGTAGAATCCATTAGGTTTAGCTACATATAAGTTTCTTTGGCTAGCTATTGAATCTAAATCTTCTCCATTTTTTTACGATGGATTAATTTTGGATGGACTGACCCTAAATTCAGACGAACCACTTTTGTTTGCGCGATATTGTTGCAATCATATGTCTTTCTTTGTTTCCTTGACTAAGAACAACGGAGACAGACATATGATCGCAGTGATATTGCGCGGATGAAAGTCGCTCGTCTGCATCGTGCCTGATAACATGATTGTCTTCATCTTCTGAAAACTATTTATAAATAGTTGACTATCTGAAATAGCCTTACTTTAACTATAACTGAATAATATCAAAGTAAAAGTTGTTGTCTATTGTATTTTATCTTATACTAAATACTTTTTAAACGTTTTCTCTACAAATGTTGGATTGTTTAACTTTTTATGCGTAAATAAAATTTCTTTTATCGTAAATGCGTAGACCTCTTGTCGTTAATGATGCAATTTTATCATTGCACAGGAAATAATGATATTTTAAAATCTGTGTTAGGAAATTGATAAAATACGGGGGAATTCCAAGAATTAGCAAAGATAGCTACGAACGATTTCGCAGACCATATTTTTTTCTACACAGTATGTAGGTACTTCGATCTAGTTCCATCTCTGTACTTTGGGTTTAAAAATCTATCGTTCCTTTCATTACACTAACAAAATAATTAATAAACTAGTCTTATATTTGTTTTTATGTAAGAATAAAAGGTATATGCAGCTTATAATAGATACAATCTTAATTGATGTTAATATATATAATCTGCAATTTTTAATTCGCACGGTATTTTCATTTTTCTCTTTTCATTTTATTTAAAAATACGTTTATTCTGACATAGATTGACCGAGGATAGTGAGTGCTGTGAAATTAATATGAGTACAATATCTTATTGTAGAACAAAAAACGCTGGTGATAGATGTAAGAAATTTTTAAGGAAGGATTAAAACGTTTAAAATAAATATTATTAAAATCATTTGTATAAATATATCAGTAATAATATTAGTAATGTTATGATTTCTTTCGTCTAATAATACTTTTATGTTATTTTAGTAACAAAGTGGTTGTGGACCTGGCGATGCGCAGCGTTTTTGTGTTTACTAGCTTTGCTTCTTATAATTGTCGTTGTCATTGCCAATGTATACCTCACGCGCAATTCTACTACTACAACATCTGTAGTTTTTCCGCAAATTCCAGATTCTGGACTCGGAGGTAATATTCATAACTTTCTTAATCGTTATATTTCGTTAATTTTTGTTATATTTGTCGATCAATTTGTATATTAACGATAACTGGAAATGTCTGAAGAATTAATATATTTGTTGTTTGTTAAAGAGTTATCTGTAACTAAATTATATTGATTAAATTACAGATAAAGTAAAAAATGTTCGTTTCATTGAACGAAACGAATGGGGTGCTCAACCACCTACGACAGATTTAACAAAGATGAAACTTCCGGTACCGTACGTGATTATTAGTCATACGGTAACTGAATTTTGTAGAACACAAGCGGAATGTACATTTCATGTTCGATATATACAAACATTTCACATAGAATCTAGACAATGGTCGGATATCGCTTATAACTTTCTTGTTGGTGGCGATGGATACGTATACGTTGGTCGCAGTTGGGATTTTATGGGCGCTCATTCCTTTGGATTCAATAATATCAGCATAGGTATTTCTTTTATCGGAACATTCAACACCGTAATACCACCTAAAAGTCAACTACACGCTGCGCAACGACTTATCGAATTGGGCATTGAAAATGGTAAAATTGCGCCGGATTATAAATTATTAGGACACCGACAAGTCTCTCGGACTTTAAGCCCGGGAGATGCATTATACAGTGTCATCCAAACTTGGCCCCATTGGTCACCATCGCCATAAAAAATCTTTCTTTTTGTACAATGCGATATATCAGTGATATTTCAAATGTATTAAATTACATATTCTTATCGTCCGAAATACAGATGGACATTTGTATAAATTTTGAATAATTAAATTCTGTTTGTATTTATGTCTTCATGTAGCAATTTAGTACGTACGTTACTTTATTGATAAAATTTGAACTGTGACATTTTATATAATTTTATTGTAAATTAATCTGCAGATATTTAAATATATCTGATAAAATGTTAAATAAAGCATGAAACTTTAATAAAGGTGACAGAATCATTTTCGATTAGAATAAGATATTTAAGAAATTTCATATTTTTCACTGTTAATGGTAATTCTTATAATTTTTTAAGCAGATTGTTGCAAGTGTATTACAGAAAATAATAAATAAATAATAATAAGGAATTACATAAAAAAATGTAAAAGAAATAATAATATCAAGTTTTTTGTTTCAAATACTTACTTTTTGAAGGAATTTATTCTACAGTTCATTACTACGTTAAATAAATAATACAAGATAGATTATACCGCCAAAAATTGAGATAGCAATTAAATTTTAATTCTTCATTATCAGAGAGCGTTAGAATCGTCTTCAGCGTAAATCCTTAAGTCTTATTTACAATTATGATGTGCTTAATTGAGAAAGTTTGCGGAACGCGAAAAGGATACAGATGCTTAAGAAATGATTGATTTTGGAACGCATATTTAAGGCAACTGTTACTAACAGTAACGGTATCCTTAAAGGAAGCAAATGTACAGAGCTCTCAGGGACTGAACATTTTTATACATGTTTATAATTTTTCGATTTATATATCAATATGATGTTGTTAAAAATGCGAACCGTGTACGATTTTATAGTTTCGAAGATAGCCATTTTGGCGGGTGACGTGTTTGCATGCCGAGTATTGACAGCCATAACATAAATGATCGACGTTGCATGTAATATGGTGATAATTGCTTTTCCGATGTAGAGGAAGCAAAAAACATGGTAATTCGTGACTGAGTTAAGAAAGGATTGATAAAATTTTTCACAATGGTGAAAAACAACGATGAATTTGAGTTCTGGTGGAAAGTAAACAGAAGAAAGGCCGCGTATAATTTTCATCTACGCTAGGGGTGGGGGGCAATGCACCATGGGAACAATTTGCGACAGGCGCATGCGCAGATCAGTTTACAGTTGGAGCTTGGAAGAAAATGGCGTCAGCTAAGTTTCTGGAGGAAGCTCTGAGCACGGACGTCGATGAATCTGCAGTGAACGCGATAGTAGGCTCCCTTGAAACGCAACTGGTAACATCGACGCCAGCTGTCTCTGGTCATCAAGTAAGTTCTGCATCAGTCAGCCAGCAGAATCATCAGGTGAACAGTGGTATTTCCAACGGGGGCACCATCACCGCGGTACAACCACAGAAACATGGGGTTTCGAACGGCGGCGGTGCTATTACAGTAAATAGTCTGATGAGTCAAGAAGTTACGAAGTGTGTTACTACGAGTACTCTTCTACCTGTAAACGTGGTTACTTCAAACACAGTGGCGCCACAGGTTACTACACAACAGCAGCAACAGCATACACAGTCAGCAGTTCCTCCTGCTGCTTATATCAATCAAGTTACTACAAACCAGGTGACCAGCAATCAAACGACAAATATACCAAGCCTTACTAAAACACACGAACCTGTCAAAATAATTTATCCCACTGTTGGTCAAGTAATAGCAACCACAGGGGTGGCTAACGCAAATAATAAACTTTCTTTTCCTGCACAAACTGTTGGACAATTGGCCAATGGTACTTTGGGAATAACGTCGCAGGCAGTGTTACAGACATCAAATGTTGTTTCTAATGTTGGTTCTGTAAGTGAATCAGGTAGTCAAACAGTTGCTAGTGTAAATAAGCCGACAGGTACAGCTTTGGTGATAAAGACTAGTGTAGCACCAAGTGGCATGGTTTCTGTTCCAATGTCAGTTCCTGTTTCTGTGGCTGGCAATGCAGTCAGCACAGCACTACAGGGTAAAGCTGGAGTTACATCAACGATAGTACCCAGCAATGTGCAAATTGTTAATGTTAATGCAATGCGTCCTGGCACACCTGTAACAGGACAACAAACAGGCAAGCAGGTTGCACCTCGAGTAGTGATTGGTCAACACATGCTTGGAACCAGACCTGGAGCTCCAGGGGTAAGATATTTGTAGTTTATAAACAAAATTTGATTTTATTATTTTATTATCAAGAATAATGTGTGATGTTGTATTGAAAAATATTTTTTTTTATAAATTTTGGCTTCTATTATGTGTGCGTTAATATCCTTATTGTTTTAATTGTTTTAAAATTTAAAAAAATTTTTTTCAGATAACATTGCAAACATTACATGGTCTTCAACCTGGAACTCAGGGTCATATATTATTAAAGACAGAAACTGGGCAGTTTCAATTACTAAGGGTAGGGCCACCTGCGACAGCAGGTACACCAGGTGGTACTGCAGTTACACCAAATAGTATAGCAGGAAATACAGTGGTTGCTGCACCATCTCCGGGCACTACCTACCGCTTAGCCTCAGTGCCGGCTGTAAGTAGGCTGAACACACAATTCACTGGTCCACCACTCGCCACGTTAAGAAAATCTGTTCAGGTGACGCACTCTTATACCTCTTACAAGACTCGATGTAGTGCAATAGTAGATTTTTAGTTTGTGCCATTAGTTAGAATGGTGTTCTTGGTAAGGCTATGTATTATATTCTTTCATCCTGTCTTTGTGTTATTTCGATCATATGAAATTTTCTTTAAAATATAATTAGGTATACAAATATCACTTTGATATATGCAAAAAAGATTTTATATTTACATATTATATTATTGATTTAAGGATTTATAAAAATATCCAATTGTCATAAAACAGAAGTTTTCTGTAGTATACAGAAAGTTTTATTTCGTATTGGCTTATTTGCTGGGATTTATTGTAGACTTTCTACATTTTTTAAATATGCAATTATTTTATTAAATTCAATGCTAAAGATCATGCGTAAAGATATTGCATGTTATATTGGTTAAGGGTATCATACAGTAATTCATTTTTGAAATTTTAGAAAGCAAAGAAATTATATATTTATTGTAATTATTTATAACAGAATAATAACACTTTCTTCATATATATATATATATATATATATATATATATATATATATAATGAGATAATAATATATATATATATTATAAAATATATAAATATATATAATTATAAAATATATATATATATAATTATAAAATATATATATATATAGTGAGATAATAATATATATATATATTATAAAATATATAAATATATATAATTATAAAATATATATATATATTTTATTTTCATTGAAATGGAATTCATATCTATACAATTTTAGAAATTATTTCCAAATCATAGTAATTTATATCCAAGATAACTTAAAAATTATTAGTTGAAAAAGATAAATATGAAGTTAACATTCTTGATTCTTCATGTATTAATTTTCTGTTAGAATTTTATGTAAAGAATTATATTTTAATAAGTTAATGTATAAAGTATTAGTTCCTTATAAAATATTTTTTCTACAAACACGTATATTATTTATGTAAGATGAAATCCAGTATATTATGTATAGTTTAATTTAATTAATTAAAATTTAATTTAAAGTAATTATTGAATAATATTATAGTAAAAGAAATTCCGAGTCTGTACAAGGTACAAGTGCGTCTTTATTACATATTACTATTAAACTTATTGTATCAAATCACAATATATGTATCTATTTACATCTGATTTCTTGAAATAACAAAAATAGCAGAGAAAATCATAAAAATGTAGATTTTGTGCTTGAAGAATCAGAAATTCAGCATGCATATAAAGGACATATGTAGATTATAATTGTAGAAATAGAAAAAGGAAATAAAAATAAAAGCATGTTCTACATATAAAATTATTATTTATATCATAAATTTGCTGATAGTATTTTATTTTTAACAATGCTGCAAAATGCTTCTAAATACTTTTGAATGACATTGCAGTTTTGTAATTCATATAGAATTTTAAAGAAGTTAAAAATTCATAAATTTCATTTAAAGAAACATGTACATATTTATTAATTTCTTGAACGTAGAATTATCAAATAAAAGTTTATTTTCTTTGTTTAATTTTAAATATAGAAAATCTTATAGTATCTGTTTATTTATACAGACAGTGGCTGCAACTATTACAACAACAACTACAACTCCAGCGACAGTAACTGCTGCTGCTTCAAGTACTCCTACTCCACCAGTTACTACTGTTCAA
This sequence comes from Bombus confusus, assembly GCA_014737475.1. Taxonomy (NCBI): domain Eukaryota; kingdom Metazoa; phylum Arthropoda; class Insecta; order Hymenoptera; family Apidae; genus Bombus; species Bombus confusus. The sequence continues at coordinate 11,321,906 of JACXIV010000002.1, read as the reverse complement.
ACAGTTCAGACATCTACACAAGTATGTATTACATGCAATTACTAAAAAGAAATGTGTATATTAGTTGTTAAATGCAACAAATAATTTTGCTTATAGTATATTAAGTTGGTTACAGTGTGTTTTTTTAATTTTAGCGTCAAACTACAGATAATACCAAAGAAAAGTGCCGTAAATTTTTAGCAAACTTGTTAGAGTTGTCTAGTCGAGAACCTAAAGCGGTGGAGCGAAATGTTCGAACTTTAATACAAGAGTTAATTGATACTAAAGTTGAACCTGAAGAGTTCTGTGATAGGCTCGAACGATTATTAAATGCATCACCACAACCATGCCTGATTGGATTTCTCAAGAAAAGTTTGCCACTTTTACGACAATCTCTCGTTACAAAAGAATTGGTCATAGAGGGGATAAAACCCCCTCCAGCCAATGTTGTGTTTCCCGTAACATCTACCACTCCTGTAGCAACACAGGTAGAGTCCCGTATAAATTCACAAACAGTTTGTAGAAATTTTTCATGAATAGTGCGTACAGATTATAAATACATAGTCTACATATAATGTTATAAAGATGAGTAAAATCGCGTAAGATTCCTTCATGGACAGCACTGATCTATGTTGATATTTAAGAGTTTCAAGTCATATCACAGAGTTAGATTGTTGTCGAGATTTGTACAGGATATGTATTTTGCAGTTTCTGAAAAAAAGAAATGATAAAAAATGATTTTTGACATGTAAAGTTTTTTTATAGAGGTTATTTATAAATTAAACTTGGAAAGTAGTTTTACATTTAAGAATTTTGTTCAAATGTAAAAAAAAGATATTAAAATTTTATCAGACAAAGTTGAACTGAAAAATAGACGAAACCAAAGAGAGTAAAAATCTGTAATTTCTCCTCATCTTTGTTGAAATATGAAGGACACGAAATTTAGATCTATAGACTAAATGCATAAATCAGTATAATTAGTATAATCTCAAAAATAATTTTCTAATGTATTTATCAATAGATTAGTGTATTATTATGTACAGTGTATTAATGAATTTGTTATTGAAAGTAATTAATAGTAATTCACAATTTGATTATACTATTTGCTTAATATTAATGTATTTTATAATATAATGTAGCAGAATCAACTTAGACCAACTGTTGCTGTGACAGCTGCAACAATTCCTGTAACTGCAGGTACTGCAACTACACAAGTAAGAGTAATGACTCCACTACCTGCAGCTACAACTACAGCCCCACGACCTGCTCAGTCAGTTCAACAAAGGCTGGTAAGATATAAGAAGAGGTTTAATTTTGTTACATTAGAATATATTATTTGAATTGTAAAAATATTGCTGTATATATAAGCTATGTAATTTAATTTCCATAATAGAAACAAATTAATGCTCTGATTCTTGGTTGTTAATGATTGGTGTACTTCTTGCTTACGATTATCCATTTCTATAAAATACATTTTATTTGTTATCCTTCTTTAGACTTATGTAAATGACCAGTTGGATATTATTACACATTTAGAGGACGACAAAAAAATAGATTCTAAAATAAATATATATTCAAAACTATATCATATAAATATAAATTATATATATATAAATATAAACTATATATATTCAAAACAGGAAATATAAAAATTATATTTTCACGTGTTTGTATCCAAATGTTGTCCGCTGCCTGTGTAGGTACGATCCGAAGAATTCAACTGGCCATTTATATGTTAAAATTAGATTAGATTCCTCAACATTAGATTGAAGTAAATTATAAAGTACTTATTGTTTTAGATACGACCTGTTACAACAGTAGTTCGTAGTCCTACACCATATACTGTGAAATCAACGGTAGCGGTAACTGGGATTCGACCTACTGTGCCTACAGTTCAAAAGCCTCCTATTACTACAACTGTTGTTAAAACAGTTACAACCACAACGCAAGGCAAAACAGTCAACACAACCACTACTGTTAATAAAGCCACAGTGCCTTCTTTTGTCCCAAAGCCAGTTACTAAAGAAAAAGAAAAGAAGACATTTTCGTCTGCGGGATACACGTAAACAACTATTTTTCGTTATTTGTCCTATTGTTTCGTAATGTTTCTTCATTATATATGTACACTTATTTTGCTTAAATAGGGGAGATGACGATATCAATGATGTCGCAGCCATGGGTGGTGTAAATCTCGCCGAAGAATCGCAAAGGATTCTCGGTTCTACAGAATTTGTTGGAACACAAATCAGATCCTGTAAAGATGAAGTATTCTTACATATGACACCATTACAGCAAAGAATAAAACAAATCGGTAGTTATCTCTGTCAATTGTTTGATGTGAATACGTGACATAGTATATGTAACATATGTGACACAGATATGATATAAATTTATTTTTTAGTTTCCAATTATGGATTAGAAGAACCTAATCAAGAAGTTGCGGCGTTAATATCTCATGCTGCACAAGAAAGGTTAAAAAATTTAGTAGAAAAATTAGCAGTAATTGCAGAACACAGAGCCGATTTGATAAAGGTGAAGTTCATAGATTATAATAAATTGAACGAGGATTCAATTTTATATCATAATTGTTAATCAAATCGAATATTTCTAGCATAAATAATGTATAATGGTTACAGGTGGATCCACGTTACGAAGTATCACAGGATGTTAGGGCACAATTAAAATTTTTGGAAGATTTGGATAAAGTGGAACGTAGAAGACATGAAGAACAAGAAAGAGAAATACTTTTACGTGCGGCAAAAAGCCGCGCAAGAACTGAAGATCCAGAACAAGCCAAGTTAAAGGCAAAAGCTAAAGAGGTACTTTCACAAATATATAAATTTAAAAAAAGATATAGCGTAAGAAGAGATAATTTGCATTTGAAATTTTATGTAGATGCAACGTGCAGAAATGGAGGAATTAAGGCAAAGGGAAGCGAACTTAACAGCTTTGAGAGCAATCGGTCCACGTAAAAAGCCTAGACTTGACACAGGAGTGTCTGTCAGCAGTTCCGGTAGTAATTCTGGTTTGAACGCTTCAGCAACTGGAATTAACAGACAAATGCCAATGAAACCACGTTTAAAGAAAGTGAATTTTAGAGACTTACTGTTCCTTCTTGAACAAGAAAAAGAAACGTGTAGGAGCACAATGCTATATAAATCATTCTTGAAGTGATGTTCTATAAAGGGCAGGAACTTAAGTGACCCGCCCGATATTTGGCGCTCTATCTGCATGGTCTTGTGTGAGCTGGTCTCAATGGACCTTGACGAATCATGTGACGTTAGTGTACGTTGCATTGTACAGTGTTTCATAAGTTACATACAATGAAATTCATTACGAATCACATCGGGATTCCACATACATTCACAATAAGATTATTTCTACCATGTCGATAAGCTTCCTTACTGTAAATGACTGAAGATTTTTTAAATGTAATATAATAGATTGTTCTTTATTTTTCAACACTGAATTGCATCATTGGAAAGAGCAATGTGTATGAGCACATGCCTGATGATCAGTCTTGGGTAGTCTCTTTGTGGCAAGGATGTGTCGTGGCCATATATAAGTATTGTTATATGGTGCATGTATGTTGAATGAATGTGTGTATATTGTCATTTATGTATATGCCTCCTACCGTAACACTTGACCTATACTTTTGGACACTGTAGCGATGGTGTAAGGAGTGCGGGTTTTGTTAACATAGTAAATTGTATTTTTGCAAGATGTAATGTAACAATATACTGTGAGCACACTGTCCAAAAAGTATGGAATAATTTGTATAATATCTTACACATAAAATACTAAATAGAGATAATTTCAATGTTGATACAACAAAATATAGCTACTCTCCACAATAAGATGGAATTGTTATCAGTATATTATGTTGTAATCTACATTTTCAGTGTTTATAAAAGAATTAGCTGTTACGTTTTTTATTAAAGAAATATTTACAAAAATAAGAATTATGAATTCTTCGATTGATGTTAATTTAATCATTTATATTTCCTCTTCGGAATTAGTGCAGTTTTTGCTAATGTTTAGAGAAAAGTGTGCTTCACATAATCAATTGAAAAAAATTTCAAAGCGTGTACCTGATTTAATGTAAAAGAATTTGCTGCAGATGTACGTGTGCCTATTATTGAACAGAATAATTAAAAAGATATCAATCTTTCCTAACTTGCTCATCACACGAGCGTCTTACACTACACGTGCCCGAAATAGATTCTTGTGCAACATTAAAAAAAGATAAAAAAAAGAAATCATTGTATATGTTTCATATGCAGAACCATTGATACATACATATATGCATATACGCATGTATCATTTATTACGTAGAAATTTGATTTTTAGTATATCAGTTTAGATTTTTCATAGTAACCTTCGTTGTAAAAAATTTTTTAATCTTGAATGATTTATGTTCATTTTTTGCAGATTTACATACGGAACATAGAGATTGAATTCTTGTCTCAAATATAAATATAAATACTATACACTGACGCCGATACCAGAAATCATCGATTTTTATAAGCTGTAATATAAACTGATATAAGTTTGTTGAGGCAATAATAGAAATTTTTCTATTGTACTGCCGTAGTTTGAAGTTACAAAATGATACAATAGAAATATCTATTTATTTTTTTTAGCAAATCGCGTGAGATGGTTATTTCAGATTATCCGAGTACAAACGGCAATTATAAAAAAAGGAAGTCTAAAGTATCCTGATAGTCTGGATTAACTGTAATTGCTCGATGATTTTCGTGCTTCCACATTTTTTGGAATGCACGATAACATTTCCTGATAAGTATTCGAAAAGAAAGAAAAGTAAAATATATTGCAAAAGCACGTACACCTGTGAGTCTTCGAGTGTAAATAACGGGAGAATAAAAGCGAGTCTAACATGATATTTCAGTTACTATTATGTAAAACGTAATGCTTCAACGGTTCAATATCGATTTAAAATATAATACGCGCACAAGACTGACGAATTGCGTAAAAGATGTTAAGTTAAACTGAACTATTAACTTTGACTATCCATAGCGCTGATTAATTATGAGGTGGATCAGTACAAAAGAAGAAAGAAAAAGAAAAAAGGAAGAAATTATTTAAAGTGTAACAGGTGCAAGGATATATGATTGCAATATTGATCTCAGCTATATAATTCTATTTGTTATTGCGTGCACCAAGAGACGATTGCCTTTTTATATATATAAATATATATAATAGCAATTGATATAAGTTTTTCATTGCGAGAGCGAGCGAGCGAGCGAGCGAGAGAGAGAGAGAGCTTATAATTAAAAAAGGAAAAATATAACAAAGCGGATCGTTGAAGCAAAGTTATTTGAATAATAACATGTAAATAATTCGTTTTTTTAGTAGCTATATACTTTTATTGGAAAAGGCGCACATGCAATTATAACCATACTTTTGCCGCGCACTTCACAGTGTAAGAAATTTTTACTTAGCTACGTGTTCCTCTTTACAATGATTGTATCATTTTTTACGAGCTCGATGAAAAAAGATCGCAAATTTCCGAAGTTAGTTATATTATAACGTTCTCCTAACTGCCA